>ML803826.1:111860-145374 GCA_009831015.1 Picea engelmannii | reverse complement strand
AAAAAAAAAAAAAAAAAAACATGCATCACACACAGGAAAAACCCATAAAAATAAAGGCATAAATAATAATGCAACATGTAATTTAACACACAATTGACACATATCTTAGTAAAAATATCACCAATTGGGTGTAGACCTTCTAAGAACCTCCCAGCCTTAGACCACACTAATCATCACTCTCAGCAGTGGGTCACCCTCGAGCTGGGACTAAACTCCACCCGGGTAAATGGATTCCTATTTAGGCTGATGTATCTTAGACAATAGGAAAAACTCCGTCATAGGTGCCAGTTCAAAATAAAAGCCTACAGTGCCTCATTCCCCACATGCCTGTCCCACCCCAAGAAGTGTGCCCCTTCTCTGCTCAACAATCCTTCCGCTACCTCACTTCCTTTCCGGGATTCAACAACATGTCGGATATGAAGTCTCAGAGCCCTATAGTTGCAGTTTGGCACCTTCGGGAATTCAATTCCCAACAATTCTCTCACCTAGAGAGAGTTGCTCATGGGACTAACAACCTCTTCAGTTTCCCATAGGCCTAACAACCCGCTTCTTCAGTCTAGTTCCTAAGTTAACCAGGTACAGGTACGGGTACATGTACATGTACAATGATAGGGAGGTACATATATAGTTACATGTACAAGTACAAGCACAGGTACAAGAAGGTAAAAAGGACAACTCAATGAGTGAGTGAATGATCATGGAATGAATGAATCCACAAATGGACTAAGTCTAAACTATATGTATGCATGTTCCCAACTTGACACTTGTCATGTTGAGAGCTACTTTGGTCCACTTGTCTCCATCCTTAGAACTTAGGATAAAATAATTATCCATGCTTTATACTTTAAGGAATATTAATATAATATTCCTTTTTGGCTTAAGCTCCCTAGCTTATCCCCTTATCCTTAACTTTTATCCCTCCCTTTCCCTAACTAGTGGAGTTTAGTCCCCTATACTCTTTCAATGTGGTCGGTTTACACACAACGATGTATTATATTAATGATAAGACATATACAAAAATAGACTCAATGGCCTTTAGCATCTAGGCTCTCTGGCCTAATTCAACACATAAGCCTCCTAGCTTATAATAAGTGACTCACCGGCCTATACAACACACCATATACACAAAGGCTCCTTGGGCTCAAAATCGCGCGCACTTAAGTTTGCGGCGCACGGTATCCTGGAATGTGCACACTTCATCATTTTAGTGCGCAGTACATGTGCACACTATAGCATGGAAGGTGCACACAAAATGATATAAAAAATCTCACCAGCTTAAGTACATTTTCATTTACATTTATAGTTGGGGTTCAGCCTAGGGGTATTACATTCCCCTCCCCTTATTTATGCACTGTCCTCGGTGCAATATATACACATATACAACCAAAATTTCAAAAATCCTAAAATATATGTGGGTATTCTTCCCGTATAGCATCTTCATGCTCACAAGTTGCGTCCTCAGGACCGTACCAGGTCTATTGGACCTTTACAAGATCTATGGCTCGATTCCAGAGTTGTTTGATTTTCCGGTCCAGAATGCGTACTATATGTACTTGGAAAGCGCCTTCTTGCTCCACCTGAATCACATTCCAATGAATAACATGATAAACATCATGTATATATTTCTTAAGCAATGATACCTGAAATACATTATGAATGGTCATTGATGTAGGCAAGGCAAGAATGTATGCTACATGCCTAATCCTCTCTAGGATTTCAAACGTCCCACAATAGCGAGCAACCAACTTTGAACAATTTCTGAACTTTAGGAAACTTCTGTTGGCCTTCACTTTCAAGAATACATGGTCCCCCACTTTAAATTCCCTGTGATTTCTACCCTTATTAGAATAGATTTTCTGTCTGTCTTGGAAAACCTTTAAATTATGTTTTATTTTCAACATTTTCTCTTCCATTTCTGTGAGTAATTCTGGCCCAACCATTGCTCTATCTACCGGGTTATCCCATCTTACCGGTGTGTTGCACCTTCTTTCATAAAGTGCTTCAATTGGGCTCATCTTTAGAGATGCTTGGTACCCATTGTGATAAGAAAAATCTACTAAGTGTAGGTAGTCTTCCCATTTTGATGGTTTATCCATCACATACATCCTCAACATATCCTCAACCACTTGATTCACCCTCTTTGTTTGTCCATTTGATTCTGTATGATAAGCTGTAGGGCTCAATCCAACACTGGTTTTCTGAGGTAGATCTGTGCCAGGTTTGGCCACATATTTTTCATTTCAAAAATTACATTTTCTGTATTTGCTGATCAGAATAATAAACCCTCGTTTGATAGTTTTCCCCGGAGTTGGGGTTTCCAAGGTAAATTTTCTGGTGTTGAAATTGTGTGATTGGTTTCTAGTATTTCAATTGTGCATTGCAAGGTTATTATTACTCAGTAATATCTCTGTTTTATAGATCATATTTAGAATTTGTTGTTGTTCTTTTATGGGTATAAAAATTTATTGAGAACATAAATTAATTTGCTGAGTTTAAAGAAAAATAACATGGTATCAAAGATTTGCCTCTGAGAAGGAATCCAAGGGTTCACACATGAAGTTTTGTATAGCATTATTCTTCAGATCTAGGAGGTTGTGACAACATGGTTTTACAGAAATGTCTATTTCAGGTATCATATTCGAGGACAGGTTAGATGGAGCATCTAACTTTGGCATTTGGAAGGAGCATATATTGTTGTCATTAGAGGAGTATGAGCTCAAGGAATTTGCAGAGAATATTATTGCAGTTCCAACTAATGCACAACAAGCTGAAGCTCACAGGAATAATGATTCCAAGGTAAGGCATATCATCCTGGATGGAGTCAGGGACCATATAGTTCCTCACCTTTCAGGATTGGATATGACTAGGAAGATGTGGGAAGGCATCATTAAACTGTACCAGAATTCAAACATGAACAAAAAAATGGTTTTCCAGGAGAAACTTCGAAATACCAAGATGGGAAAGGGGAAAAGTGTATCCTCCTACCTCACCAGACTTAGAAAAGTTAAGGATGAATTGGAAGTTATAGGAGAAGCAATGGATGGCACTAAAATTGTGAGGATAGCCTTGAATGGCTTCTCCAAGTCATGGGATGTCTCTGTGAGAGGCATTGTTCCGAGGGAACACACTCTAGACTGGGATTGATTGTGGGATGACTTCATGCAAGAAGAATTGAGGTTAGAATCTCTCAGTGGTAGCAACAGTCATCATAAGGGTGAAGAAGGAGAAAACATTGCTCTTCCAGGAAAAGGCAAAGCCAAAACCAAGAAAGGATAAGGTATTGGGAAAACCTCCAAGGGAGAGAAAAAATTCAACTATATCCTATCACTGCTTCATTTTCCGGTCCAGAATGTGTACCATATGTACTTGGAAAGCACCTTCTTGCTCCACCTAAATCACATTCCAATGAATAACATGATAAGCATCATGTATATATTTCTTAAGCAATGATACCTGCAATACATTATGAATGGTCATTGGTGTAGGCAAGGCAAGCATGTATGCTACATGCCTAATCCTCTCTAGGATTTCAAACGACCCACAATAGCGAGCTGCCAACTTTGAACAATTTCTGAACTTTAGGGAACTTCTGTTGGCCTTCACTTTCAAGAATACATGGTCGCCCACTTTAAATTTCCTGTGATTTCTGCCCTTATTAGCATAGCTTTTCTGTCTGTCTTGGAAAACCTTTAAATTATGTTTTATTTTCAACATTTTCTCTTCCATTTCTGTGAGTAATTATGGCCCAACCATTGCTCCATCTCCCGAGTTATCCCAGCTTATTGGTGTGTTGCACCTTCTGCCATAAAGTGCCTCAAATGGGCTCATCTTTAAAGATGCTTGGTACCCATTGTTATAAGAAAAATCTACTAAGTGTAGGTAGTCTTCCCATTTTGATGGTTTTTACATCACATACATCCTCAACATATCCTCAATCACTTGATTCACCCTCTTTGTTTGTCCATCTGATTCTGGATGATAAGCTGTACTAAAATTCAAATTTGTTCCAAATCCCTTAAATAATCCTTTACAAAAATTTGATGTAAATTTTGGATCTCTGTCAGACACAATTGTCTTGGGTATACCATGTAATCGAACAAGTTCTCTCATATAAACATCAACAATGGGCAACTTTAGTAATCTTATCCACCACTACCATGATATAATCATGTTGCTTGTTTGTTCTGGGAAATTTGGTGATGAAATCCTTTGTTACAACTTCCCATTTCCACTCAGGAATGGGTAATGGCTGTAGCAAAACAACTGAGTGTCTATGCTCAACCTTTACTTTTTGACACTCCAAACATTTAACAATAACATCAACAACTTATTTCTTCATTCCCGGCCAATAATATTGTCTCTTGACAACTGCAATAGTTTTTTGGTAATCTGGGTGCCCAACATCAGGTACATTATGCATTTCTCCCAATACCATATTTTTGAATTCCTAGTAATTTGGTACATACATTATGCCCCTGTACATGAGAATTTCATCATTTTCTAGCTTATAGTCTTCAAATTTCTGCTGCAAAATACCTTACTGTAATTTTGTTATTATTTCCATGTATTGCAAATCTGATTTTGCAGCCTCCAAAACTCTGTCTTTCAAATCTGATTGGTACATGCTAATGGCCGTAGCATGCAACTCATGCACCATTCTTCTAAGTGCATCAACCACCTTGTTCTCTTTCCCTTTGATATGCTTTATATCAAAGTCATAGTCACTAAGAAATTCTAACCACCTGCTTTGCCTAACATTTAGAGTTGGTTGATCAAATAAATATTTCAGACTTTTATGGTCTGTTCTCAGGTCAAACCTTTTCCCCATGAGGTAGTGCCTCCACTTCCTCAAGTCATGCACTATGGCTGCCAACTCCAAATCATGAGTGACATAGTGCCTTTCATGCTCCTTCAACTTCCTTGATTCATAACATACAACAAACCCATTTTGATTGAGGACTCCACCAATTCCTTCTTTACATGCATCAATGCATACAATTAAGTCTTCATTTGGATCTACAATCCTTAGTATTGGAGTACTTGTTAATAGTTGCTTCAAGTGTTGTAAAGTCTTTTCACAATCCAATGTCCACTGAAACTTCATACCCTTCCTTTGTAAGGAAGTGATTGGGTGTGCAATCTTTAAGAATCTTTCAATAAATCTCCTATAGTAGCTTGCAAGGCCCATGAATGATTTGACCTCTGTCACATTCTTTGGAACTGACCATCCTCTAATGGCTTCTATCTTCTCAGGATCCACTGCTATCCATTCCTCTGAAATGATATGTCCCAAATAATGATTTTTCTTCTGATAAAATGAACACTTGCTCGATTTGGTATACAACTAATGCTCCCTTAATACTTGTAATGCCATCCTTAAGTGTTGTTCATGCTCTTATTTTGACCTATAATATATAAGAATGTCATCTAAAAATGCAATGACAAACTTATCTAAGTATTCTTTGAAAATACCATTCATTAAACACATGAAGACAACTGGTGCATTTGATAACCCAAATGGCACCACTGTGAACTCATAATGACCATACCTTGTTATGAAAACAATCTTGTTGATGTCTTCTTCTTTAATTCTTACTTGATGATAAACCGACATGAAATCAATCTTGGAGAATATTTTTGCATCTTTCAACTGATCAAAGAGGTCATCGATCCTTGGGAAATGATACTTATTCTTCACAATTACCTTGTTCAACTGCTTAAATTCAATGCAAAGTCTCAATGTTCGATCCTTTTTCTTCACAAATAAAACTGGGGCACCCCAAGGTGACACACTTGGGCGTATATACCCCTTCTGCAGGATCTCTTCAAGTTGCATTTGCAACTCCTTCAATTCTGGTGTACTCAACCTGTAGGGAGTCTTGGATACTGGAGCTGCTCCACACATCAAATTTATGGAGAAATCAATGTCTCTTTTAGGGGGTAATCTTAGTATTTCTTTAAACACATATTTAAAGTCTTTTAGGACTGCATAATCTTCCATATTTGACACCCTATCTTTAAGTGTTTCTTCTATATGCGTTGCAAATATTTGACATCATTTTCTGTAACATTTCTTCAGTTGCAATGTTGAAATCTCTTTGACAATTACTGCCCTGAGAATTCCCTGCACTGTTCTTAGGTTCCCTTCCTCATCCAAGCAAGTAAATGCCTTGTTATGAGAGTGTATGATAACATGATGTTGGTCCAACCAATCCATTCCAATTAGACAGTCATAGGAACCTAAAGGCAACATGTTCAAATCTACCCCGGTGTTCAGTCCATTCATGTCCATAAGACATGACTTAACCATCTCATTAACTTTTCTTTTGGCTTCAGTGGCCAGCTGCACCAACCAAGATTTTCCATGCTTGCTTCTTGGAAAATGCTCCTGAATAACTAAAATTGCAATTAAAATTATATAACTATATAGGATCTATATAACTATGACTAGCTCCTGAATCAATTAAAATTGCAATGGTTTGGTTGTTGATCATACCTTCCACTTCAATCATATGTGATTGATACTCTGCTTGTTTGTTGTCCAGGGCTGCATAGATCCTTGGTACACTTCTTCCCATGTCCTCCACTATTTCATCTTGCTGTACATTGCGAACAATCCTCACTTTTTCAGCTCTGTGAGGGAAATATCTAAACATATGATCTCATTTTCAACCCCAACATTGAATATGTGGTTGCCTTGGCCTTTCCCCCCTGTCTCAATCATTCTAGGTTCTCTAGAAGTTGGCTGTCCCCGAGGAATATTTATGAAGAATGGTGGCTTAGTTCCCTTCTTCCTATGATCCATCTTAAATTTCTTCTTGGCTTCCCAAGATTTTTGGAAAGTTGGTCTTGATTTTTGCTGATCATATAGGCATTTAGCTCGTCTTATGGTGTCCTCCAATGTTTTGGGATAATCATATTGTATTTTTTCACTGATGAATGATGACAATCCACTCAAATACCTCTGAATCTTAACTGTCTCATCCATGATGAAATAAACATACTTTAGCATTTCTAAAAACTTTCTTTCATATTCATCTATGGTCATACTCCCAAGTTTGAGTTCAAAAAACTCTTTCATTTTCTTGTCATAGTATCTGTTAGTCAAGTATTTATTTTCGAAATACTTCTTGAATTCCTTCCAAGTAACATTTTTCTCTTTAATGTGCTGCACCTACACAAGCTGATCCCACCACATGGATGTCGTTCCTTTGAGTTGATAGATGAAAATTCTTCCTTCTGCATGAGAAGAATAATTATTCAATTGAAATACTTTCTCATGCCCAACAACCATGTCTATGCATATTCATCCTTCTTGTGCTCACCATCAAATGTAGGAGGTTTGATTTTGTTCATTTATCCTTGAGCTCATCCACCCCAGACCTCTTATGATTCTTGACAGGGGATGGACTTGAGCTGTTGTGTGCTCTCTTATCAGAATGCCCTGGGGAGTGACAATGATGTCTGCTAACACTTCTTGTTCTTCTTTTCTCATCAGAAGATCCGTGGCTTCCTGATTTGCTTGAGCCACTCTCCTTATCCAATTTATTTTCTATTCTGTTCAAGCTCTGCATTAACTTCATGTTGAAGTCCTCCTTCTTCTCCTTGGATCTCATAAGCCTTTCATTATCAACTTTATGGATTTGGACATCCTTCTGCAAAATTTTAACGGTCTCTACCATATTCATGTTTTCATCCCTTCTCCATGTCCATTTGAGTTTGTTCCTTCAATGCCCATATGGACATCCATCCCTCTGATCTCATCTTCCCGACTGTAAGCCCCCGATGTATCTTCCATCCCTCTGCACTCTGTGCTAATCCTAGTCTGATCTAGTTGATTTTAACTCTGCAAAATGTGCAACCAACAAAACTTTTTTAGGTTAACTGACTCATCGATTTCATGAAAAATATGAACCATTCTGGTTCAATAATATATCAGACTTCTTTCTTCTAATTTTATGAAAAAATTGATTGCCCAAATCAATTTTCTGGGTGAATAATTATATTCTACTGTGCAACACCCTTCAAATGCCCACTTCCATGCTCAATTCTGAGTCTTGAGCAAAAATTTATGGCCTTTTAAAGTTAGTTGGGTCTTAAAATTTACCCTCCACTGTTTGTCCTGTAACTTCCTCATAAAAGCTCCGTTTGACGAACGATTTACACCATTAGAAATATCTCTTCGGGATTTTACATTTGAGCTACAAAGACAGAGTGTACCTTGGTACACTTTATTCTTGGGGTTTTTGAGTAGCTAAAAACACTGATTAGGGCTTCAAAAACGCGTTGCAAAAAGATGCCCTTCAAACAATATAAAATGTCACAAAAATTCATTGGTTTTTTGCTGTTGTACACCATCCAAACGACTTCGCGCGCACAAATTTGAACATGTACATCCATATTTAGCATGGGAAATAACACCATAAGGTAGAGCATGCTCCACACACCTATAACCAATGTGGATCACTTCTCTGTCGCGCCAATAACTGGTGCACACTACTTTTGTGTCGCGCGCCAATATCCACCGCGTACAATTTTGGTTCATGCACTAATACCTGTTGCACACAATTTTTGTGTCACGCGCTAATATTCCACGTGCATTGCACTCTACATGTTGCACCATGCCAAAGTTTAGTATGCCCCCACCGCGCACCAGTACTTCGTGCACACCATTAATTAAATTGTCGCGCAACAACATATACCCACATTGTGCGTGCACCAACAAAATTCCTTTGCGCTTTGTCAATACTGCGCACACCATGCGCTCCATTATCATGCGTGTGAACACTGCGCACACCAGTATTATGCATGCACCACTCAATCCACACCGCACAATGCTAAATTTAGTGTGCACACCCGTGCACCAATATTTTCTGCGCATTACCACTCTGCACCGCGCAACACCAAATTTAAGTGCGCACACCCGCGTGCCAATATTTTCCGTGCATTACCACTCTGCACCGCGCAACACCAAATTTAAGTACGCACACCCGTGCGCCAATATTTTCCGTGCATTTCTACTCTGCACCGCGCAACACCAAATTTAAGTGTGCACACCCGCGCGCCAATGTTTTCCGCGCATTGCCACTCTGCACCGCGCAACACCAAATTTAAGTGCGCACACCCACACACCATTATTTTTCGCGCATTACCACTCTGCACCGCACAATACCAAATTTTAGTGCGCGTAGCTACACACCCTTATTTTCCACACATCACAAGCTTTTCACTGCACATCATGCATTTTTAGTGCGCACACCTGCACACATTCATTTTTATGCGCATCAATTCCTCGTGAATTCCGCTGTAGAAATTGGGGCTTTTGCTTAACTTTTTCCCAATTTTCACTGTAGACATTCTGCAACTATGAAATTTGTTTAATTCCACCATGATAACACCAATTCAACCTCTGTAACAAAAAATCTCTGTTGGTTGACATTTATGGAACGAATTTTTCCCAAACTCAATTCACGAATTGAGAATTTTAATCAACTAATATCGCTCCATCTGTCATGGCTTCCCTCTAACTTCAAATTCAACCAATTCCAGGTTTGAATTTTCTATAACATATATTAAATTAAGAATATTTCACTACCCAAATTTCTCAATTTTCCCATGAATTTAACAACAGAAATTGGGGCTTTTGCCCAATTCCATGCAATTGCTTCTAATTTTTATCATGGACGCTCTGTAACTTAAAATTTGGCCACTTTGAAATCAATTCTCTATGAAATTTCACTTCAACTCAACTTGCTTAGCCCGTCCAGGTTCAGTGTTGAAAATTGGTGCTCTGATCCCATATTGTAACATCCCCAACATCCAATTGGGATATGCCACATAAATTTTTTGAACTGTATACAAATAAAATCATATACACACAGAAAAATGTTGCAGAAATTTATATATAAAACTCAAAACAGACAAATACATTCTGCAAATGCACAAATTCTAATAGAATAATAATAAAAATACACATGCAACACACACAGGAAAAACCCATGAAAATAAATGCATAAATAATAATGCAACATGTAATTTAACACACAATTGACACTTATCTTGGTAGAAATATCACCAATTGCGTGTAGAGATTCCACGAACCTCCCAGCCTTAGACCATGTTGCTCATCACTCTCAGCAGTGGGTCACCCCAGAGATGGGACTAAACGCGACCCGGGTAAAGAGATTCCTAACTAGGCTGATGTATCTCAGACAACAAGAAAAACTCCGTCACAAGGGTTAGCTCAAACAAACAACCTACAATCCCTCATTCCCCACATGCCTGTCCCACCCCAGGAAGTGTGCCCCTTCTCTGCTTAACAGTCCTTTGATTGCCCCACTTCCTTTCCAGGCTTCAGCAATAAGCCAAACAGGAAGTCTCAAAGTCCTGTAGCTGCAGTTTGGCACCATCGAAAATTCAATTCTCAATAATTCTCTCACCTAGAGAGAGAGTTGCTCACGGGCCTAACAACCTGCCTCTTCAGTATCCCACAGGCCTGACAACCTGCTTCTTCAGTCCAACTCCTAAGCTAACCAGGTACATGTATGGGTATGGGTATAGGTACAGTGATATGAAGGTACAAATATAGTTGCAGGTATAGGTACATGTACAGGTACAAGAAGGTACATAGGACAACTCAATGAGTGAGTGAATGATCATGGAATGAATGAATCCGCAAATGAACTAAGTCCAAACTATATGTATGCATGTTCCCAACTTGACACTTGTCATGTTGAGAGCTACTTTGGTCCACTTGTCCCCATCCTTAGAACTTAGGATAAAATAATTATCCATGCTTTATACTTTAAGGAATATTAATATAATATTCCTTTTTGGCTTAATCTCCCTAGCTTAGCCCCGTATCCTTAACTTTTAGCCCTTCCTTTCCCTAACTAGTGGAGTTTAGTCCCCCATACTCTTTTAACGTGGTCGGTCTACATGTAGCGATGTATTATATTAATGATAAGACATATACAAAAAATAGTCTCACTGGCCTTTAGCATCTAGGCTCTCCGACCTAATTCAACACATAAGCCTCCTAGCTTATAATATCTGGCTCACCGACCTATACAACACAACATATACACAAAGGCTCCCTGGCCTCAAAATCGCGCGCACTTAAGTTTGTTGCGTGCGGTATCCCGAAATGTGCACACTTCATCATTTTAGTGCATAGTACATGTGTGCACTATACCATGGAAGGTGCATGCAAAATGATATCAAAAATCTCACCAACTTAAGTACATTTTCATTTACATTTATAGTTGGGGTTCGGCCTAGGGGTATTACATCAATCCACTCTAAACATTGGCATACACTGGAACAAATCAAGCGCTTATCACAAGTCCTTATAGGCATCACACCCGCTGAAGATGAGTCCATACCAACCATTAATGAAGTATATCTACCACCTATCATGGGTGAAAACACATTGGCATTCACTAGAACAAATTAGCCACCTATCACAGGGTATGCTGGGCATTACACATGTTGAAAATAAACCCATATCAACGATTAATGAAGTAGATCTACCACCTATCACAAGTGAGAAAACACTGGCATCCACTTCGACAATTCAACCATGTATCATAGGTCTTCTTGGGCATCATACCCACTGAAAATAAATCCATACTAGGGATCAATGAAGTAGACGTACCACCTATCACAAGTACAAACACATTAACATTCACTGGGAATAATTAACCACCTATCACAGGCCCTTTTGGGCATCACACCCGTTGAAATTAAATCCATATCAACGATAAATGAAGTAGATCTACCACCTATCACAAGCGAAAAAATACTTACATTACAAGAGAAACTAGGGTTTCAACCCATCAAACCCTTCATTAGTGCAAGTGCTCATCTCAATCACCCTAGGGTTTCACCCCCAAAAACCACTGTTAGGTTCAACCATTGAAATATCCAGCCTTGAAATGAACAAGAAGTTAATATCAATCCAATCATCTTTGATACCATGTTGAAATTTTGAAAATAGGGCAATTAATGCAAATTCTGAAATTTCACCTAAACCTTGAAGTTTCCTAACTCTATTTCCTATGAATTTTCGACCTTAGGGCTGAATCTGAAATATGAATTTACAATAGCAATATTTCATAAGGAAACCTGAGAAAACCAATACCATTCAAGTGTAGTTCAATACAACAAATCCATAGTCCTTACGACATACTTTTCAAGCATTTAACATAATTGAAATGTTTTATAACAACAAATTATAACAACGGTAAATTTGCCTTCTTATCTTCCAGATATGTGTTAAATCACTTAGCTAATTCAACTATATGTTATGTCAAATTAGCATGCACAACTGGGCTAAAACATACTCAATCATGAAGATAACATACACTGCAAATTAAATATGGAAGTACACAAAATTTGGACATCTAGAAAATTTCATATATATAGATAAAAGATGAAGTACAATCACATGCCACAACTTTATCACAATGTTGGTACAAGTCAAGATCTCGAAACTCTAGCTAGGGAAACCATAAGAAAACGCTAGCCACCAACTTCCAGCTAGGAATCACTCTTAACCAAAACTTGGCACTCCATGAAATACCCTCAACAAGCTATTTACAGATCATCAAGCACTCTTTGGCCTTTCACCAAGCTTGTATCACACAAGCTCTCAATACTAGCGCTCTTGTCTTACTTAGGTTTTGCAAACCCTAGCCATGTTGCATCTCACAAGTACAGGGCAATAAAACTCTAACGTTAGCCTCCAAGTCTGTTGACTCAAAATATGGTCCTATTGATTTAAAAACCCACAAAGAGTTGCAAGTCTCAAAGTAAAGATTGTCTCATCACTTTGCCTAAAAAATTATTTATGAAATAATACAAGGTAGGCAGGGGTCCCACTAGGAGATGTTTGAATAAAGTGAAGGCATGCACATGTCATATTTCTCAAAAAAAGATTGGCTTGGGTATGATTTGATACACATTTTCTTTTGATAAAGTTTTTATCATATAAAAGCATGAGTTTGATTTTTGGGCTCCATGAGAAAATACACTTGAGGCAGTGATAACTTATGGCTTGTTTTTTGAAAATACATTATAGTAATGGAAGCTATTGTTAATACTACATGATGTAAGGGATATGGTATGGATGGTATTAACATTGTGGCATGGGTTTAAAGTTTGGTGTTCTAGTTTGAAGTAGTGGTATGACTTATTATTTAAAAGGTTCAATATACTAAGCCTAAGGTAAGGCCCACAACCATACACTATAAGCTTGCTTATAAAGTTGGTAATACGACGTGAGGTTATGGTATAACATATAGTTGGAAGGTGGTATATGCAGTGAGTAGTGGTTTTTATTCAACATTAATGGCGATGCATGGGAGTGGTGTAGAGACTGCATTTAATTTTAATTTTTGCACATATGATGTGTTGGAAATCACGTTAGGGTACGTGAGGTTGACAATTTTCACTTGCCATTTTTGTGGGCACTGGAAGCTAGTTGTGGTTTGGAAGATCACCTTACTCTCAGGCTGAGTTTTCGGTGTGAATTCGGTAAGAACCTGTAGATTGCAACTGATTGGAAAATAAATTTAAAGAGCCGAGCCGGTAGGTGATAATGCACAATAGAGAGGAATCATCGGGGCTTGGGTGAAGGTTGTTGAAATATTGTATCTTGGACAAGTGTTCTTGGCTTAGGCAAGGTGTCATGCAAGCCAATGACACATGAATTAATGTTTCTCCAAGTCATTTAAATTTTTCCTAAGGCTAACTTAGGAAAATGAGATTAATTAATTTAATTAATGATCATTTAAATATTTTCTAAGTTTAAAATTAGGAAATGTTGATTATTAATTATTATTAGTTAACTCCCCGTGAGAAGCTTCTTTTGGACTCATTCAAAGTCAAAGTGAGTTTCAAATTAAATATTATCCATTGATTTGACAAGATGGGGATTTAATCTCCACCATTGAATCACTTAGACAAAGATTTATAAGCAGAGGGGATGGTTGAGAAGATTCACTTTTTTAGTGAATGACACTGAGAGTTTCTACAACAAATCGAAAGTGTGTGAGGAGAATCTTTTGGAGAGGAATTCTGTTGTAGATAGGAAGGGTTTTTACCCTCATCTTCAACCATTTAATATTCCAATTAGAAAGAGGGACAAACCTAGGAGATTAGAGGGCCGTGAGGGCCAATATTGAGTGAAGGTCTTGTGTAGGGTGAATCGTGGTGGTAAGGGGCATATGTTGATCTGTTTTGCAGCGAGGAAGAGAGGGAGGTTAGGAAACAATCTTAGCTGCTCCCTTCAAGATCAGATCGGGCCTCAAGAAGGGATCCGTGAGATCCCTAAGCCACAGACTCAGTCATACATTTCGCTGGCAGTAAGAGGCCATGTGGGCCGTGTGACTGGTGGACAAAATTTTAGGAGCATAGGGCTCAATCCAACACCGGTTTTCTGAGGTAGATGTGTGATAACATTATTATTCATATCTAGGAGGTTGTGACAACATGGTTTTACAGAAATATCTATTTCAGGTATCATATTCGAGGACAGGTTAGATGGAGCATCTAACTTTGGCATTTGGAAGGAGCGTATATTGTTGTCATTAGAGGAGTATGGGCTCAAGGAATTTGCAGAGAATATTATTGCAGTTCCAACTAATGCACAACAAGCTGAAGCTCACAGGAAGAATGATTCCAAGGTAAGGCATATCATCCTGGATGGCGTTAGGGACCATATAGTCCCTCACCTTTTAGGATTGGATATGACTAGGAAGATGTGGGAAGCCATCATTAAACTGTACCAGAATTCAAACATGAACAAAAAAATGGTTTTCAAGGAGAAAATTCGAAATACCAAGATGGGAAAGGGGCAAAGTGTATCCTCCTACCTCACCAGACTTAGAAAATTTAAGGATGAATTGGAAGCTATAGGAGAAGCAATGGATGGAACTAAAATTGTGAGGATAGCCTTGAATGGCTTCTCCAAGTCATGGGATGTCTCTGTGAGAGGCATTGTTCCGATGAAACACACTCTAGACTGGGATTGATTATGGGATGACTTCATGCAAGAAGAATTGAGGTTAGAATCTCTCAGTGGTAGCAACAATCATCATAAGGGTGAAGAAGGAGAAAACATTGCTCTTGCAGGAAAAGGCAAAGCCAAAACCAAGAAAGGATCAGGTATTGGGAAAACCTCCAAGGGAGAGAACAAGTGTGACACGAGCAAAGTGAAATGCTTTGCTTGTCACAAGCGAGGTGATTATGCCAGTCAATGTCCTAAAAAAGGAAGGATAAGAAGAAGTCTTAGACAACAACTTCAATGGACATTGATGATTTTTCTTCCAAATTTGATGAGGATTTTTCACTCATCGCTTTCCTCTCTAGCTCAAGCACACATGCCACATGGGTGTGGTATATTGATAGTGGCGCGTTATATCATATGATAGGAGTTAGAAAAAACTTCTCTAGTTTCAGAAGAGGAGATGAATTTCAATATAGAAAGGGGGAATAAGTCCAAATGTACTCCAGTAGGATGAGGGACAATCACCTTTCAGAGGGAGTCAAGAAATACATTCAATTTTACAGATGTGCTGTATGTACCAAGGATGACCAAGAACCCGGTATCAGTTTAAACACTTTAGGACAAGGGCTACGATATGTATTTTAGAGTACCAAAAGTGTACATTCAACCCAGGAGGTTGAAGTAGGCCAAGATGATAGGGATCATGTCAAGTAAGTTATACATGTTGCAATTTGAGTCACCTTAGGCATTGATCAACAACAATAAGGATATGGGAGAATTATGGAATATAAAGATGGTTCATTTACACGATGGGGTACTTAATGTGCTCAAGTATACAATGGTTGTCCTTTTAGAGTTGAGCACCGAGCACAGTGACGTGTGTAAAAGGTGTGCCTTGGGAAAGTATGCAAAGACAACTTTTCCAAGTAGTGACAATAGATCGAAGGGAATATTGGATTTAGTGCATTCAGATATATGCATGCCTATGT
This sequence comes from Picea engelmannii, assembly GCA_009831015.1. Classification (NCBI taxonomy): domain Eukaryota; kingdom Viridiplantae; phylum Streptophyta; class Pinopsida; order Pinales; family Pinaceae; genus Picea; species Picea engelmannii. Next base: position 129,375 of record ML803826.1, on the reverse strand, counting down.
ATTTAGCATCCTTGACATGGTGTGAGTAGAATGTCACATTCATTGATGATTTTTCCAAGAAAACCTGGATCTACTTCATGAGGATCGAAGATGAGGTCTTCAATTGCTTCCAAGAGTTTAATGCTCTTGTGGGGAATGCGATAGGAAGGAAAATAAAGGTTTTCATATCAAACAATGGAGGTGAGTACACAGGAAAATCCTTCAAGGATTGCTGTGGACAGGTAGGGATCAAGAAGGAATTGATAGTTCCCTATCACCCTTAGCAGAATGGGGTAGTGGAACGAAAGAACAGGGCCATTGTTGGTGTTGCTAGGGTGATGCTATATAACCAGGATCTCGCCAAGTTCTTATGGTAAGAGGCATGCAATACCGTGTTATACATGTAGAACATGATTCCTCACAAAGTGTTGAGGGGGTTGACTCCTGAAGAAGCATTTACAAGGAAGAAGCCACAATTTGGTCACTTCAGGATCTTCGATTTCCTAGTATATTGTCATTTTCCCTCTGATAAGAGGACGAAGCTTGATTCCATTGCAGAGAAGGGGATCTTTGTTGGCTATGACGAAACTTCAAAATCATATCAATGTTCCAACATTAAATAATATAGTAGTCAGAAGGGATGTGAGATTTGAGGAGGAGAAGGCTTTCAGGAAGTCTTATGATATGCTAACAACAACAGGGGATCAAGAGTTGGTATCTCCAAAGGAGGAACATGAGTCACAGGTACAGGTCATAGGGACAGGTACAAGTACATGACTAGTACTCAAACATAGGAGAAGGAAGTTACACCCACCATTATTGTACTCCTATTGAAGGTAGGAAGAGGAGTCGATATATTTATCAGACATTACGAGATGCTCAAGAGTTCATAGGTGCTCCTAGGATGAGTGTCATAAATAGTAGGTCACCACAACGATATTCAAGGTATATGGCATTGATTAGTGATCTCATTGACAAGGAGCCTTCCATTTTTCATGAGGCATCAAAGCAATAGGTTTGGCGGGATTCCATGGTGGAGGAGCATGCCTCCATCATGAAGAATGATGTTTGGGAGGTGGTGCAATACCTGAGGTAAAACCAATGGTTGGGTCTCACTAGATCTATAAGATCAAACATGTTGCAGATGGAAACATTGAGAAATTCAAAGCCAGGTTTGTGGCTAAGGGGTTCTCTCAGAAAGAGGGAGATGACTATGACGAGACATTTACCCCGCTAGCCATATATACTTCCATTAGGGCCATGATCTCATTAGAAACAAAGATGGGTTGGAAAATTCATCGGATGGACGTCAAAACGAAATTCCTCAATGGAGTTATTGAGGAGGAAGTGTATATAGAAAAACCAGAGGGTTTTGAGGTATATGGGAGGGATTCCCATGTATGCACATTGAAGAGAGCAATGTATGGGCTTAATCAGGCACCCAAAGCATGGTAAGAGCACATTGATAGTTACTTGTAGGGCATGGGCTTCGTGGAGAATGAGGTCGAATCAAATCTTTATTATATCATGATAGGGGGAGAGCCACTCATTCTCATGTTATTTGTGGACGATGTATTTTTGATAGGTTCACAAAGGCTTATTGCAGATTGCAAGAGGGATCTTGCTTCAGAGTTTGATATGAAGGATTTGGCGTTAATGGACTATTTTCTTGGATTGGAGGTGTGGTAGCGAGATGATGAGATTTTCCTAGGATAGGGGAAATACATAGTGGATATCTTGAAGAGATTCAAGATGCAGGACTATTGGCCAATATCTACACCCATGGTTACTAATTGGAAGAATATATACGCTTCTAAGCAGGAGGCAACAGACCCTACCTTATACAGAAAGTTGATAGGATCTCTCATATATTTGGTCAATACTAGGCCATACATTTGTTTTACTGTGAATACTCTTAGTCAGTTCATTGTTGAACATAGGAGAGCACATTTGAAAACAACATAACACATATTGAGGTACTTACATGACATAATTGAGTATGATTTGGGGTATGCTCAGGGAGATGGAATGAAGTTGATGGGCTATACAGATGCAGAGTGGGAATGCAATGTAGTGGACAATAAAATCACTTTAGGGTGTTGTTTTAGCTTGGGATTGGGGGTTGTACCTTGGTTCATCATGAAGAAAAAGTTTGTTGCATTGAGTTTTGCGAAAGCAAAATACATGGTAGCGGGCATGGTAACATGTGAAGTCATATGACTTCAAAAAATACTAGTGGAATTATTCAGTCTGGATCTAGAGCCAAATATCATCCATTGTGATAATCAGAGTTGAATAAAACTCTCTGAGAATCCAGTGTTTCATGATAGGTCGAAGCACATCGACATCATGTATCACTTCATTTGAGATTGTGTACAAAAGGGTGCAGTTCAAATACGATATGTGCCTATAGATGAGCATGTGGCAGATATTCTCACCAAGGACATGATGAAATACAAGTTCATCTTATTCAGGGATAAAATGTGAATTCTGGAGAACACCTTCCTCGCTAAGGGGGAGTGTTGAAATATTGTAGCTTGGACAAGTGCTCTTGGCTTAGGCAAGGTATCATGCAAACCAATGACACAAGAATTAATGTTTCTCCAAGTCATTTAAATTTTTCCTAAGTTTAACTTAGGAAAATGAGATTAGTTAATTTAATTAATGATCATTTAAATATATCCTAAGTCTAAACTTAGGAAATGTTGATTATTAATTATTATTAGTTAACTTTCTATGAGAAGCTTCTTTTGGACTCATTCAAAGTCAAAGTGAGTTTTAGATTAAATCGTAGCCATTGATTTGACAAGATGGGGATTTAATATCCACCATTGACCATTGAATCACTTAGCCACATATTTATAAGCAGAGGGGATGGCTTGAAGATATTCATTGTTTTGGTGAATGACATCGAGGGTTTGTGCAACAAATCGAAAGTGTGTGTGAGGAGAATATTTTGGAGAGGAATTCTATAGGAGATAAGAAGGTTTTTTACCATCATCTTCATGCAATCAATACAAACCTAGGATATTAGAGGGATGTGAGGTCCAAGATCGAGCAAAGGCAGTGTGCAATGTAAATCATGGTGGTAAGGGGCCACCGTTGATCTATTTTGCAGGGAGGAAGAGAGGGATGTTAGGCTGCAACCTTATCCTTTCCATTCAACATTAAATCGGGCCTCAAGAAGGGAGCCGTGAGACCCCTAAGCCATATACTCAATCGTACATTTTGCTAGCAGGAAGAGGCCATGTGGGCTGTGTGATTGGTGGACAAAATTTCAGGAGCCTAGGCCTCAATCCAACACTGGTTTTTTGAGGTAGATGTGTGCCAGCTTTGGCCATATATTTTTCATTGTAAAAATTACATTCTCTGGATTTGCTAAGAAGACTAATAAACCCTTGCTTGATGGTTTTCCCCGAAGTTGGGGTTTCTAGGGTAAAGTTTTTAGTGTTGAAATTGTGTGATTTGTTTCTAGTATTTCTGCTATGCATTGCAAGGTTATTATGACTCAATAATATTTCTATTTATAGATCAGATTTAGAATTTGTTGTTGGTCTTTTTTGGGTATTAAAATCTATTGAGAACACAAATTAATTTTTCGAGTTTAAAGAAAAATAACAAAGGTATGCATCTCTGTTGCTGCTATAGATGTATAGAATAGTTATGTAGCTTCTTTTTCATTATTAAATGGTTTTTGATGGTGCTATTATATTTCCTTTACTTCATTTCGTCTCAGCTATGTACCTTTTAGCTCAAATATGAACCTGGGATATATATTTGAAAAAAAAAAAAGGGGCTATGACCCCATTCTTGACCCAAAATTTCCTATATGTTATATTGCTCTGTCACACCTTTTTAAGCACTAGCAGTAATGATACGTAGTTGAGTTTGAATTCTTTGGATTGTATACAATAATACCCTGTCATTGAAGGAAATGTTTTTGTATTCAGTATCTCATTTACTTGTTCTTATTACGCCCAAGTACTATTACAAGATTAATGTTTGGCACGACCATTTGATGCATTATTTTCTCTTTCTATTTGTACCCATCACTTTTTTCATACATAATATTATTGATTACATTTAAAAGAAAACATGGCTATGCTCTTCTCTGAGAACCATCCTTCTCCTAAACTTACTACCCTGTAATTTCTCATACTATGTTTTATGAGAATAATAAATGAGTGCAATACAATGATATATCTGATATACATTTTTGGTTTCAAAGTACATATGTTAAGATCATCTATGTCTCTGTGTCAAAAAAGAAGAAGACTTAAGATAAATTGGGTGTTTGAGTATATTATTAATTTGTCATTTTCTTTAGTCTTTATAACCATTCCTACACTTGCATGGAAATAATTTGGAGAAACAAAGTAGACTATTCAAGCTCTGTTTAAAAAATTTAAAATGCCTTTATCACAAAAAGAAAAGCCAGGTGTGAAAAAATCCCATACTTTGAAAAGACTGCATGCAATTTGTCATCCATCTTCCCAAGATTATACTTCCTAACCTAAGCCATCATTGAACTATATTAATGAAGATTCAGATAAGTATTATTGATTTATGTTTGCATGCAATTGATAGTATGTTATATGTTTGGGATTGTTTGATATATGGATAATGACTATATTTTTGCACACTGCTAGATGATCTTCTTTAGCAGAGGTTCACGTGGATCTAGAAGAGGATAGGGGCAGAGACTTAATGTCATCTGGAAAGAAGGGAGGAACAAGGGATTAAGTTTTTCTGTTCATTTCGATGCAAATTTTGATGAGTTCAACTAATTGGCACAAACAAGGCATATTTTCATGGGTGGGAAAGCTTTACCTCAACCATTCATCCTTGCTAATGTCCCCTTGTAGCCTCATCCCAACACATTAGAAATCCCTCAAGCTTATCCAAACCCTATTAATGGTGGGTGGGAGGAAAACCCAAACAAACTTACCTCTAGAATTGCCAATTGGACAAGCAATCATAAGAAACCACTCATACCAACCATTGCCCCTGTTTCTACTTCTTCCAATTCATTTACTCAAAACCAGCCATGCATTGAGATTAAATATTCCTCACTAAAGTTGCCAACAGATGAAAAAGGAAAAAAAAATTATGGTCAAATCCTCTAGCACCGAGCCTTCCAAGTTTGTCTATGCTCACTCAAAAGAAGACACTAAGAAAACATAAGGAGATAGTAGGAGGTCGGAGATTTCACATGTGGACATGTTCTGAGAATTGTATCAGTATTGATGCTTTTAGTTTTATGGTCATTTTGATGGTATGCACTTGATTTTGATTGGATCATACATTTAAAATTTTGACTTTAAGCTATAATGCTTATGATACTTTGGGAGATCAAGTTTTATATCTTAAGCTTGTTTTGATACATGGGGAAACAAGGTTACGATGCTGATATGTTTTGATCGTTGTTGATGTATGTTCTCATCATGGTATGCATATGGTTTTATATATGTTTTTTCGAAATAATTATTGGGAGTTGCAAGGTGTACATGAATATGATGGGAGACATAAGTTTTATTTCATATTGAGTCTAGTGGGACCCCTTCCTATCTTACATAAAGTTATAAATATAATCCCGTGGTTACTTTATTAATTAAAATCTCATTTGATCCTACTATCTCCTTCATTTATAGAAATATTTAAGTAAAATATAAAACAGTTGAAACCAAATAATTGTTGGAAAATAATACAAAAAGGAGAAAGAGAGATCAATTAAAAGGGGATTCATACATGAGAGGTATGTTAGAGCTTTGAGATTTTTCCGCACTTCATTATTTTTCCAAATCCACACTTAGTTTTCTGTGGGCTTAATAATTTTGTTGATAGCAATGATTTCTTGAAAAGTGACTGAGAAATGCAGAGTGAGATTGATTTGGTCCTCTTTTGAGGTTGTTTATTTTTCTGTATTGTTTGCTGTCTTTAGAATTTTTGAATTTGTTTTAGTGCTAATAGTCGTACATAATGTAGATTGTATACTGTGTGTATCATAAAACTTGAGGTGGTCCAAGTCAAATCATATCATTTGTTTTTTCAGGCACTTGGTGGCCCTTGTATGATTTTCTTTACATCTCGGGTTTCCAAAATCTTCCTTGGTCCAAGTTCGCACTGAAATTTGAAGAAACTATTATGTCCAAGACTGGTTTATGGGCCGATAAATAAAACAATCATTGTATTTCTTTCATTTTTGAGTCTATTTCATTGTTCAAGTGATTTATTTTCCATTCTCGATATTTATTTCTATTATGTATATCATTTAATATTGTTGTAATTTCCTTACTTTTTTTTTATATGAGTATTTTGGATTCAAGTATCCATATGATATTCTTAGATTTGTAAAGCATTATGTTTTTATTTCATTCATTATAATTTTTTTACAATGTGTGTGTTGGATTACTGAGAGGGGAGGTGCATCAGTAATAGAACAATAATCCTTTTTAACCACAAAATTCAAGTGTTATGTCAATGTAGCATTATCATCCAATAGTTGCAGAGGAAATAAGCAATGAACAAATGAGCAATCATACACATACACAATACACCTGTGTTTTTTTTACTTGGAAACCCAAAGGGGGAGAAAACCACATAATGATTTTTCTTATATGTCTTTAAGAATTACATTCATTGGAAGCACCAACTTTCTTTGTTTTCCAGCTGCAACTGGAAGGAGGGTCCAACCCCCTAGTTTTTCAGGCTACAACTTGAAGGAAGCTCCAACTCCCCAATTCTCTGGCTACAACCAGAAGGAGGCTACAACCCCCTAGTTTCTCAGGCTACAACCTGAGGGAAGATCTAACTCCCCAATTCTTTGGCTACAACCCCCTATGTTCTCCGGCTATAACCGGAAGGTGGATACAACCACCTATTTTTGTCCCGTTCAATCACCCTGACATAGAAGTAGAATGATGGAACCACTGTCACACTATCACTGTGAGATATACTGCTGTAAACCTGTACCAATCAACTTGTAATCAACCTGTAACAACTTGTACCAATAATCTGTGACAACATGTACCATACATCAACCTATACCTCAACCTTTACCATAAAAAATGCATCAACCATGCACCAAACATGTACATATAACCTGTCCAAACAACCTATACCATAAACAAGTGCATCAACCATGCACTAACCTATACCTCAACCTGTACCATCAACGAATACATCAACCATGCACCAAATATGTACCAATCATGCATCAACTACTCATCAACTATGACTCATAAAGATGTACCAACATCATCAACTATACACCTCATGTATGTACCAACTCATCAACTACTTGTCTCAACCATATACCCAGCATGTACCTCAACTATATACCAAATACATATACCAATATAACCATCAAAAAGTTTTCTAGAAACCAAATACCATAAACCATTACATCAAACCATGTGCCGCAACCTCACTGTTATACAACCTCTATATGTAACATACCTCAACCAAAAATCTGTCATATATCACATACCTGCAAACCTTCCTTAACTTTAACAACAAGAGACTATCATTTTCATCAAACTTTACTTTAGTCTCACATGACTAATTTTGGATTAGTCAACAAACCTAACTTGAAATAATAATAACTATGTACCTATAATGAATAAAGATCTGAAAATAGTACACAATGTTCTTCAATGTATTTTATACAATTCCATTAGGTTTCACTACTTGGAACCTCTCAGAAAAGGAGTTATAGAAAATATGGCATACCTTGTGGAATTCTGTCTTATTCTAGAGAGAGAACTTGTAGAGCGAGCCCCACACGAAATATTTGTTGTATGGATATGAAAATGGTACACATTATACTACAGATTGTACTCTAACAAATACATTTTGTCTTACTGAATTTGGATCTGTTATGAAGATGTTATGACGTTTTTACCCGAAACACCTGTTTTAGACTAGTTTCAGGACTAGCCACAAACCCTATTTTCCACGTAGTGTAAGTCCAAAAATGCAATGACCCACAAGCTAATTTTTTTATCACAACTACTTGGATATGTTTCCTCAACGACTTCCCAATTTCAAGGTCTGAATCATTCTAGAAACAAATTTATTGCAAAAATGGTGAGATGACCTGTAAATAACATACCTTAGAAAACATCATCAAAATAATTTATCCTCCCTTGAATTTCGGCCTTCTTTACTTCACCTTCCCTCTGAAATTTGGCTTAGATATCCTTTGGTTACCTCAATCACTTGTAGATATTCAATATGCTCAAGTGTGATTAAAATGAGAGAGCCTCGCTTCTTATTTATACTTTCATGTAGCTTTGTCAAGGGGTTACCTTTTAACCATCTTAACCCACTTTCCTTATTTTAGGGTTAACCCACTTCTAACCACTTGTCCACTTATTAATTTCTAAATTAACTTTATTATTTAAATAATTTCTTTTGCATCCACTTTGAATTATAGTACACTCATCACTTCACTCTATTATTTACCTTCTAAAATCTCTTAAACCACTTTCCTTATTTTAGGGCTAACCCACTTCTAACCACTTGTCCACTTAGTAATTTATCCATTAGCTTTATTATTTAAATAATTTATTTTGTATCCACTTTGACTTGTATTACATTCATCACTTCACTTTATTATTTAAATAATTTCTTCATTGCAAACACTTTGACTACTTTGACCTTTTGGGGCTTCTAGATGACTCATGAGGGTTCTCCAACTTTACACGGCCATAACTCTCTAACCGCGAGGAGTTATGTGACGTTCCACATGCCACCAGAAATGGCATGACATGTACTATCCATCTAGAATAGTATTACCTAAAAATATATAAAAAATTATACCATTTTCCATAAAAAAAACTTGGGTCCATTACCCAAACCTTTGTGCTACCGGAATTCGCTACCGAACTTTCTTCAAGGGTTGACATCAATGAAAACCAACCCAATTAATCAACAATCTCCCCATTTGGAATCGATGGAAACACTCCGATGCAATACTAAATTCATATCACTCATGCTCCCCCTGTGACTATTGCTCCCCCTGGAACCATGCCTCTGTGCTCTCTCTCCAAGCATTTCTATCCTGCATCTAATAAATATATCCCCCTTTGTCATCAATGGAAAATGTATCTTTCCATTTGGGGTTGCTCCCCCTAACTGAATTGTCCTTGGGGATACTCCCCCTGACTGAACTCTTCCTGAAACTGATCTCCCAACCTGAACTATCCTCTTTATCGTGCTTCCTCGTGTAAATATAAGACATATAATATAAGCATTCAAAAGCATTCATTTTGGAGTAGAAATTACCCCGAGTCTCTCGCGAAGATACTCAAAGGATTCCCGTGGAAGTGGTTTTTTAAAGTTGTCTACCACTTGTTCTTTTGTACCCACATATTCAACTTTGATTTTCTTCTCTGCAACCTGTTCTCGTAGATAGTGATACTTGATTGGAGTGTGCTTCGTTTTGGAGTGCATCACCAAGTTCTTTGATATAATGATGGCACTTGTATTATCACAATAGATTGGAATGGGCTCATCATACTCAACCTGTATATCTGTCAGAGTTTGTTTCATCCATAGAACCTATGTACAACATGATGCTGCTGCAATATACTTTTCCTCGGCTGTAGATAAGGATACTAATGATTGTTTCTTGCTTAGCCATGATACTAAACACTCACCCAATTAGAACGCTGCTCCACTGGTGCTTCGTCGGTCATCAATGCAACCTGCCCAATCTGCATTTGTGTAGGCAATAAGTGATACATCCTTTCCTTTTGGATACCATAATCCAAACTCTTCTGTTCCTTTGAGATATCTGAAAATCCTCTTCACTGCTAATACATGTGATTCCTTTGGTGCTGCTTGAAATCGTGCCACCTGTCCAACTACCTGCATTACATCTGGTCTGGATCCTGTCACATATAGTAAGCTACCAATCATTGACCTGTATTGCCTCTGGTTTGTATACTTGAATCATCATCTTTGCTCAACTTGCCACTGGTTTGCATATGAGTGATAACCAATTTTCAATCTTCCATTCTGAACCTCTTTAACATTTCTCTGATATACTTAGTTTGAGAAATAAAAATTCCTTGGTTGCTTTGACGTATCTGAAGACCCAGAAAGAAGAATAGTTTTCCAAGTAATGACATTTCAAATTCATTATTGATGTAGAGGTTGTTGTCTGCACTTCCTTTTCTGAAACCTTCCCGCTATAGATATTTATCCAGTCTAGAGTACCATGATCTAGGAACCAGTTGTTCAATGTAGACTTCTTCTTCAAGTTCCCGATTCAGAAAAGCTGATTTCACGTCCATATCTGTCCATACTGTTCAAGACTCTGCTACACAATTGTCCATAATTTTGACTCATATGTCACTATACTATCATGAAGTACTACTACAACTGATTAATCTATCATATTGTACTTCTGCTAATTGAATGCACTGAATCCGTCTACTCAAATTCTGCAAGCTGCTCGAAGGATGGTTCTCTGGTCTGTCTCAACTACCGCATAGACTTCCCCTGTCTATTATTCATACTATCTGGGAGTCTCTAAGCCGGATGGCTTAAAAAAATTCCCGCTCTGAAGTGTTTTCATCATCATCTTCATTAGTAGATTCATCATCTCTCTGAGCTCTAACTTCCTTCTTTCTGTCTGTGGATTCATCTTTCACTACAATGCCTGAGAGTGCAATCTCTTGAACCTGTTCCTTATTTTCTTTCATTTATTTTCCAAAACTTTCTGTATCTGACATCTTTCCTGTTCTCCGTAGAATTTTCTTCATCTCATTTTATTGCCAATCTTGCGATCTCTGGGACCTGGTCTTTGTTCACTTGTTCTTCATGTTTTCTTATCCATACTTTCTTGTATCTAATATCAATTTTCTCTTTCATGGAAGTATCGATCATGTTTCTACAATCATTAGCTATGTGTGCATAGTTATGACATTTGTAACATTCAATGTCACGCGGGGCCACATAGGCATTTCTTGCTTGAATATTTCTTTTATAATCCCTCCAATCTGCAACCTTAGTCCAAAATTAGTACAATAAAAACAATGACCATAATTTTTTTTTGCATACTTGGGATTGAATGATCTTCTTTGTGGTGTAGTCCTTCTGAATTTTTGCCTTCACTGATCATGATCATGATTGAAACTTATTTGTGGCTTGAACATGGATGGTCTTCTTGAAGATGTATCTTTAATAGTTTTTTTAGATTCTGGTTGACCATGATTCTTTCTTTTGAGTACTTCTGCATAACTCTTTCTATTTTCTTCATTCTTCTTTTCTAACAACCTAGAGTGCGTCTCTTCATTCTCTATAACCGATGTGGATGTTTCTATCTCTTCAACGTTCTTGTTGAGCTTGACAATTTTACTTCTCAATGTGACAACTTCTTCTTCAAGCTTCTCAACCTCTTCTTATTTCTTCATTATCTGAGACTTCATGACTTCTTCTTCAAGCTTCTCAACCTCTTCTTATTTCTTCATTATCCGAGACTTCATGACTTCTTCTGTTCTTTTCGTTTCTTCAAGCTGAATTTTTAATGTGAATATTTCTTCTTCAAGTCCTTTCTCTTCTTGACCAAACTCTGCCTCAAGCTAGTTTAGATCATTAGTTCTTTCCTTAAGATGATCTGCCAAAATCTTCTCTCTCATTTCTGCTTCTTCCTTTTGTGCTGCTATGTTGGCTTCCAAATAATACTTTTGATATTCAAGATTTTCTTCGATCTTTCTGGCTTCTTCTAGCTGAGTTCTTAAGTTCTCAATGACCTGTTGGGATTATTAAAAAATGTGAACACTTTCCTTTTGTTTCATCAATTCTTTCTTGAGTGACTTATTTTATTTTCTTAGTTCATCTAAAACACTAATCAATTCTTCTTCATAATTGTCTTCCTTTTCAATTAGTTTTTTTGTCTCATTTCCTTCATGGCATTCTATATCAATATGTCCACGTTTTTCACAATTAAAGCAAAACAACATACCTCTAGTGATTATGTACTCTTCATCTTCTGAATCTGTTTGACATGGTGAACATAATTCTTCTTGATTTGTATCTGCATCTTCTTTGGCATTTTTTGAATCTGCGATGGGTGAAGACTATATGTCATGTAACTTATCCCAAAGTTCTTTGGCTGATGAACATTTACCAACCTTTTCTCTTATCAGATTAGGTAATCATTCCCTGATGAAATCCATTGCTGTTTTGTAATTCTTCTTCAATTCCTTCTTGGATGCAGTCTTTTCCCCTTTTGAACTATCATATCCTGTAACAACTGATAGCCAAATATAATGTCCCTGTGCCTGTAAAAATAATTTCATCCTTCTGCTCCACATCTCATACTTTAAACCATTCTGACCATTAAACATTGGTACTCCATTTTCAGAATAATCCATGATCTCCTTCCAGTGGTTAAACTGTTTCCTGAAGGAACCAGATTTGATTCCAATTGTTGGATTACTGAGAGGGGGGTGAATCAATAATAGAACAACAATCTTTTTTAACCACAAAATGCAAGTGTTATACCAATGTAGCATTATCATCCAATAGTTGCAGAGTAAATAAACCATGAACACATGACCAATCATACACATACACAATACATCAATTTTTTTTTTAAGTGGAAACCCAAAGCGGGAGAAAACCACATAATTCTTTTTCTTATATGTATTTAAGAATTACATTCACTTGAAGCATCAAATTCCTTTTTTTTCCAGCTGCAACTAGAAGGAGGCTCCAACCCCCTAGTTTCTCAGGCTACAACCTGAAGGAAGCTCCAACTCCCCAATTCTATGGCTACAACTCCCTAGTTTCTCAGGCTACAACCTGAGGGAAGCTCCAACAACCCAATTCTCTGGCTACAACCCCCTATGTTCTCCGACTACAACCGAAAGGTGGCTACAACCACCTGTCCTTGCCCCGTCCAACTGCCCTGACGTAGAAGTAGAATGATGGAACCACTGTCACACTATCACTTGAGATATACTGTTGTAAACCTGTACCAATCAACATGTAATCAACTTGTAACAACCTGTACTAATAACCTGTGCCAACATGTACCATACATCAACCTGTACCATAAAAAAATGCATCAACCATGCACCAAACCTGTACATATAACCTATTACAATAACCTATCCAAACAACCTGTAATCAACTTGTACCATAAACAAGTGCATCAACCATGCACCAACCTGTACCATCAATGAATGCATTAACCATGCACCAAATATGTACCAATCATGCATCAACTACTCATCAATTATGACTCATTAAGATGTACTAACATCATCAACTATACACTTCATGTATGTGCCAAATTATCAACTACTTGTCTCAACCATGTAACCAACATTTACCTCAACTATATACCAAATACATATACCAATATAATCATCAAAATTTTTTCTAGCAACCAAATACCATAAACCATTACATCAAACCATGTGCCACAACCTCACTATTATACAACCTCTATCTGTAACATACCTCAACCAAAAATCCCTCATCAATTTCATCATCCAAGTATGATTTGTAACTTTGTATTAGAATTGATGTATATGATCACATACCTACAAACCTTCCTTAACTTTAACAACAAGAGACTAGTATTTTCATCAAACTTTACTTTAGTCTCAGATGACTAATTTTGGATTAGTCAACAACCCTGACTTGAAATAATCATAACTATGTACCTGTAATGAATAAAGATATGAAAATAGTACACAATGTTCTTCAATGTCTTTTATGCAATTCCTCCAGGATTCACTACTTGGAACCTCTCAAAAAAGGAGTTATAACAAATATGGCATACCTTGTGGAATTCTAGCTTATTTTAGAGAGAGAACTTGTAGAGCGTTCCCCGGACGAAATATTTGTTATATGGATCTGAAAATGGTACACAGTATATTAAATACTGTACTCTAACCAACACATTTGGTCTTACTAAATTTGGATCTGTTATGAAGAAGTTATGACGTTTTTACCCAAAACACCTATTTTAGACTAGTTTCAGGACTAACCACAAACTCTATTTTCCACGTAGTGTAACTCCAAAATTACAATGACCCACAAGCTGATTTTTTTTATCACAACTACTTGGTTATGTTTCCTCAATGGCCTCCCAATTTCATGGTTTGAATCATTCTAGAAAAAAAGTTATTGCGAAAATGGTGAGATGACCTGTAAATAACATACCTTAGAAAACATCATCAAAAGAATTTATCCTCCCTTGAATTTCAACCTTCTTTACTTCACCTTCCCTCTGAAATTCGACTTAGATATACTTTGGTTACCTCAGTCACTTGTAGATATTCAATATGCTCAAGTGTGATTAAAATGAGAGAGCCTTGCCTCTTATTTATGCTTTCATGTAGCTTCCTCAAGGGGTTACCTTTTAACCATCTTAACCCACTTTCCTTATTTTAGGGCTAACCAACTTCTAACCACTTGTCCACTTAGTAATTTGTCCATTAACTTTGTTATTTAAATAATTTATTTTGTATCTACTTTTACTTATAGTACACTCATCACTTCACTCTATTATTTACCTTCTAAAATCTCTTAAACCATTTTCCTTATTTTAGGGCTAACCCACTTCTAACCACTAGTCCACTTAGTAATTTCTCCATTAACTTTATTATTTAAATAATTTATTTTGTATCCACTTTGACTTATAGTACTCTCATCACTTCGCTTTATTATTTAAATAATTTCTTCTTTGTAAACACTTTGACTACTTTGACCTTTTGGGGCTTCTAGATGACTCATGAGGGTTCTCCAATTTCACATGGCCATAACTCTCTAACCGTGAGGAGTTATGTGAAGTTCCACATACCACCGGAAATGACATGACATGTAATATCCATCTAGAATAGTCTTACCTACAAATGTATCAAAATTCATACCATTTTCCATCAAACAAACTTGGGTCCATTACCCAAACCTTTGTGCTACCAGAATTCGCTATCGGACTTTCTTCAAGGATTGACATCAATGAAAACCAACCCAATTAGTCAACAATGTGTGTGTGTGTGTGTGTGTGTGTGTGTGTGTGTGTGTGTATATAGATTTTGAAGAAAACTTTAAAATTTTATAAAAATTGGAAAATATAAAAAATTTGAATAAGAGCTTATATGTTAGAACTTCGTGAATATGAAGTTTATATAATTTTCCTAAGGCTATAAATTCAGGGTACCATTCCCGCCTTAACTCATTTAGCTTTGCAAGGTTCGAAGTGTTGTTATCAAAACATTATAGTTTCATCATCAACAAAGTCTACATGTCCATCCTAGGGTTTGAGTCTTTGAACCCTATATCTTCAGCTCTTGCATCAACACAAGCTCCAAGACCTCCATGGAACATCAAGGGTAAAATAAACATGTCTTCTTCCAAGAAAGGTATCACATCAAGCTCAAGACTCATTAAGCTAGGCTCTCCATGATCTTGCCCCAACCTACATGCATCACACAAGAACAAGGTTGTAATATCATCCAAGGTGTCAACTTTGTTACATCTCATATTGTATGAAGTTCCACATTTTGATTTTCATCACATTGATGGAAATTTGTTGTTAGTTCCTTGAAGATTTTGGACCAACTTGGGGGTATTTATCTTCATGGATCCCCTTCTCTTTATTGCATTGGATCATTTGACGGAGGAAATTGGTTGGGGGAGTTTCACTTCTCCTTGGTTGGATGATTGTGCTTGTTGCTTGGTGGTTTTCTTACATGTGCTAGCCTTGTTGATCACCCCTTGGTTGTATTTGTTTGTATCTTGGAGTATGCTATCTCATTATGATGTGGCTGTGGTGTACTTGTTTATGTTGGAGGTACTACATCTTGTTCATGGATGAGAGGTCCAACCCCCTAATGGGTTAGGGTGGGGTTTTGCTAGGGAGAAAAGCTTTTATTTACATGGTACAACACTTTGTTAGAGTGCACCACTCATTGCACACATGTTCATGGTGATTTAATCAATTGGTGACTATTGGAGGGGGACTATGGTTATATTTAAGCATTAATATTTGTGCACACATGTTGAGGTTGATTTAGTCAGTTGGTGACTATCGAAAGGTTGGGATATGGTTTTATTTGAGCATTAACCTTTGTGCACATGTGTTGAGGTTGGTTTAACCATTATGTGGTTCAATAAATCCATTTGTATACCTTGGAGGTTAATTACTTGAGTTCCCTACTTCACTTAGTAGTTGGTCACAGTTGGAGGGGTTATTTTGAGGTTATTTGAGGCTTTGTTACAGAATGCTCCTCTCTTGGGTATAGTTTCCAAGGTTTACATAACTATTTTTTTGTTGGAGAGGTTGTCACACTTATCTAGGGCACAATTTCTCTTTTGCACATGGTTTGGTGGGATTAATGGATCGTATTGGGAAACAACACATGGTTTTCGCATGGAAATTGATGAGTTCTAACCTAAGTCACCGCATTCAGTGAATTTCAAGGAAGAAATCCCAATTCGTTGAATTTCAAGGGATTTCAAAAATATTCGTCCCCATTCAATGAATTTGAAGGCGAATTTGACCCTGAACTCGAATAAATTCTCCTAAATTCAAATGGGTTCGTTCGATTTCACCTTTAAAATCAGGAAAACAATTAAAAATTAAAATCGTATGACGCATGCGCCTTATACAATTTCATTTATGTAGAGCATCCTTACTCATTTCGTCGGAGCCACTTTACCCAATCGACACAGTCGACTATCTAAACACCACTGGATTATAAAGGAAAAAGTGCAAGGGTTAAAGTTGTATAAATTGCAGAAGCAATAGGTAGTAAATTCCTTCACCAGGGTAGGTAGTAAATGCATTATTAATTTACATAATTATATAGAACATGAATTTTTGAGGATGACATATGTCATGTGCTTATTATATAACCATATTGCATTTATCCAAGTATTCACATACATCAATTACTTTTTATTTTTCCTCCCTCTGTTTTTGCCCTCAAATAGATGTCTAATAATTAGTTGCATCATTTATGTTAAACAATTAAAAATATACCATTTATTTTAAATAATCAAATTTAAAACTTCGAAATATATTATTTTTTTTATAAAAGTGATAAACATTTTAATTTTAAAAATATTATAATATACATGATTAATAAAATTAAAGTGTTTCTATTCTTTAAGTATATATTATTATTCAAAATAATATCCATAACAAAATAGATAAAATTAGTGAGAGAAAATGTATTATTAATCCAATTCATACATTTAAAATATCAAAGATGGCAAAAAAACATTCCATGCCATGCTGTCATGAACATGTTTTTAAACTTTGAATAAGATGAAGTGTTTTTGAAATATAGGTGAAATCATATTGATAGGTTATTTTCATTTCCATCATATATGTTTAATAAGCATATTGAAATTCGGTGCTTAGGAACACTGAGGGCACAATCATAGGACTAGAGGCGGGTTTCCTGGGAGAAACGTCCAATAATGTAGCAGAGTTAACAGGGCTCCTAAGAGGACTCCAAAATGCCCTCAGCAAAGGTTATCAACGGCTAATACTGGAAGGAGA
>ML803826.1:84586-110602 GCA_009831015.1 Picea engelmannii | reverse complement strand
TTTGTAGTGTGTCGATTTTTTTTATTGAACTTCAAGGTTTCTGAACTCGAACTTGAACTCGAATTCGAACCAAGTGATTTAGGTTCTAACCACTTTGAGCTCTTCTTTCTAGGGCACATTTCACATGTAGATATTTTATTATTTGTTGGGTGGTTGACGTAGTTACATGGCATAATTTTATAGGGTGCATCTCTCATAGGTGCTCTCTATTCCTTATTGCATAGATATTTCAAGTTCACTTGTCATCTTTTGACCTTCATTGGAGAGTGCCCTCACCTCTTTTATTTGGCATATATATTATTTTATTTGAGGTGGTTATGGAGGGATTTTATCGAGAGGCGTGTGGCATTGTTGGAGGGCCACATGTGGCACATTGCATGCATTTACTTCATCATCTTACTATATTTGGTCATATCATTGAAGGCACACTTGTGGAGACACTTCTTGCTATTCTTGGAGGTGTATATTTTATTATTTCATGGAGTTTTGGCATGGTCAAAACCCTAATTCTCCCTTATCTCCTTGGATTTTTCTTGTTGGAGATGGTCCACTTTCTAATTTGGGGTTTGACCACTTCCTTTCTTGTGGAGAACTCCATCTACTTGGCACCTTGCACATTCATCCATGGAGTTGGTTGTCTTGGGATTCACACATGTGTATTGGCTACATACATTTTTTGGACCACTTTTTATTTTTGGAGGTTGGTTATGGAGAATTCTCCTAAGAGGATTATTTTATTGTTCTCTCTCTCATGCACCTTGGAGGGCACACTTTGTGAGCTCTTCTAAGTGGATCCTTGAGCACATCCTCCAAGGTTGAATATTATTTTATTATATTTTGTATGCATCCATTCTTGGAGGGTGAATTTCATGTGGACCTTTTGCATGTTGACCTAGTTATCATGCCTATTATTAGTAGTACACTCTCTCTTGGAGACTCTTGGTGTAATCATTTTTCATATTTTTGGAGAATGGTGAGTTGTGATTGAAAGGTTTGTGTCCACATGTTGTGACATGGTCAACCATGGATTGATGATGGATCTAACTACTCTGTTATTATTTTATTTCTTTGACTTTGTCATGGAGTTAGTTAGCGAAAAATGATTCTTTACTGTATAAGAGAAAATACTCACTCTATAAAGAGGAGTTTTCTCTTCATTGTAATTGTTGATGGGAGTTTGAGGATTGAGGAGATCTCTGCTTTGGACTACATTTGTACATCATACTTTTAAGGTTTAATGGAAGATTGAAGGAATAACTTCTTTTTATGTGAGTCTTTGTATGTTTGCAATACTTTTACATGTTGATTTTTGTTGTAGGAAAACCTTGTAGCATGATATGAATTCCATATAATGAACTATGTGTAATTTGGATAGAGTAATGTGAGGAATTGATCCCTCTTATAGCTATTATTGTTGTGTTTATCTTGCATCTAATAAACTTAATTGTTGCTAGATTAACATGACCCCACCTTCATAGCAATGCTTAAGAATGCCACCCCTAGCTTTCCAAGGATAACTTTTTGCAATAGTTTTCAACAAGTTAAGGATACTTTGTGACATGAATAACAACCTATATTAATTTACATATTCATGCATTTTCCCTCTTAGATCCATGCCTCTTTGACTCCATTTTTCCCAAGATTACTTGGGCACTGGTCTTGGGGATTTTTTCTAATCATCTTTTAGGTTTTCAAACCATTCATTCTTCCACCTATGCTACAATTGTTTGTTATTGCTTGGGCTTACTCTTCAATAAATCACCTCGTGCCTCCCGTATGTAGCCTTAGGTTTCCTATATTTAAGGAAGCCCCCCTTGTGTTGGAGAAGAGCTAACCAAAAGTGAGAGTAAGAGCTACCAAGGTGACTTTGGGTAACCTTCTTCAGTTGCACAAGACTAGCCTTTTCGTGCTTGGGACTTTACATCATACAGGGTGCTAGATTTTGTTGTAACATTTTGGTGCCATTTTCGGGGATAAAGTCCTTTTCTTGGAGACATTTGTAAATCAACTACATTCTTTGATGAATGCTAAGTAAATGCCGAAGAATAGATTCCAAAATGGAAATAAGAATATATATATATGAATAATGTTTTTAAGATATGATGATTATTACAATGATGGTAGGCCATTATATACTGGCCCATATGACTATTATGAAGAGTCATGGATTTTAATACATTAATGTTATTATTAATTATTTATTATTATCTTATTTATTATTATAACATTGCCATTCCCTTAAAATTTGATTTGTCCTCAAAGCAATGGTAAAGAATGATGTAACTGGGCGAAAGTGCTCTGACTCCCATGCTGCGTCTTATTCTAGAATATTTTCCCATTTAGTAAGATACTCCTTGATCACTCAAGAACACAATTTATTTTGAGCCAACCTTATTTATGGAAACATCATGTTGTATATGAGTCTAGGCCTCATAGTGTTATTATTACCTTGGACATGAAATTGTACAGGATACCCGAGGTAGTCCCACCTACTGCCATTTCCTTGATCTCTACAAAGCAATGCAGGAAGGTCATCTCTCAGACCGAGAAGGTTGTCTTCTTCGTGATTCGATCTCAAAGTGAGCGGAAGGTTGTAGCCACTTCCATGGTCTCCGTGACCGAAATATCCATGCAACAGAAGAAAGTGGATGAGGTCATGGAAGAATACAAAGACATCTTCTCCCCACCCACTGTGGTACCTCTACATTGTCAAGTCAAGCATTCAATCAATCTGACCCCTGACGCACCACTACCCAATTTGCTAGTATATCACTGCTCTCTATTAGAAAACGAGGAGATCAAGCGTCAGATCCAAGAACTACTCCAAAGGGGGCACATCCGACCCAACTCATCATTGTGTGGAAGCTCAATCATGTTTGTGCAGAAGAAAGACGAGACCTGGCAAATCTATATTGATTACCGGGCCATAAATAAAATCACAGTCACGAACTGATACTCGATTCCCCAAATCGACGATCTCCTTGACCAACTCAAGGGGGCCAAATAATTCAGTAAGATTGATCTAAAGTTTGGCTACCATCAGGTCCCAATAGAGCAGACAAATGTATGTAAAACTACCTTCAAGTCCAAAGAAGGCCTTTTTGAATGGTTGGTCATGCCCTTTGGTTTGATTAATGCCCCAACAACTTTCATGAGGATGATGGATGATATCTTGCGGCCTTTCACCAATTATTTTGTGGTGTTGTATCTGGATGACATCCTCATATACCACAAGAATTGGGCAAAACACTTGCAACACATTCAGTAGGTTATGCACACTCTACAACAACACAAGCTATATGCAAATTTGGAAAGATGATCCTTCGTCATGGACAGGGTCCAGTATCTAGGCTACATTGTTGATGAGTATGGGGTGCATGTGGATCCAACCAAGATCCAGGTCATTCGTGACTGGTCAGCGCCAACCACACTCATTGAACTTCATATCTTTTTAGGCCTTGCCAATTTCTATCGTAGGTTCGTGTTAGGATTTTCCCATATTGCATGGGCTGTCAGCCAAGTAACCAGGGGTGGTAGTAAGGAAAAGTTCGTTTGGGGTCTATCACAACATTAAGCATTCGATGATTTGAAACACTGTTTTTTCTCAACCCCAGTGCTCTCATTCCCGACCTACAAAAACCCTTTGAGATTGACACAAATGCTTCAGACTATGTTGTGGGCGCAATTCTCACTCAACATGGAAACCTTGTGGACTATCATAGTGGGACACTATCAGATGTCTTTCGTAAGTAGCCTACTTACGACAAAGAAATATACTCCATTGTGCAATCTTTCCTCTAGTGGATGCATTGCATTCTTGGGAAGGAGACAATCATCCACACTGATCATAAGTCGCTGCAGTTCATGTAGACACAAGGAAAATTGTAAAATGACCGCCATCAGAAGTGATACTTGCAACAAGTCCATCTTAACATCAAGTATAAGACATGAAGCACCAACCGCGTTGCTAATTGCCTCAGCTTCCCTCCAATTGCAACACTCACCATGATGTTAAACTCTTGCGACCACAAGACCTCCAGATGGCCCCAACTCTATGAGAGAGATCCTGACTTCTCCGCCACCTACCAGATGCTGGGGGAAAACACAATTGTCCCTAATTTCCATCTTCAGGATGGGTTGTTGTTCCATCTGGGTCATCTCTGCATTCCATCAAGGGAGCACACAAAGCTGATTTGGGAAGCCCACTACAGTCGGTTGGTAGGACACTTCGGTGTAGAAAATACAGTGGCAGTGCTGCAACAAAATTTCTATTGGCCAAAACTTTGACATGATGTCAACAAGTATATCAGGTCCTGCACTGCCTACGCCATTACCAAATTGACCATTAAGAAACAAGGCATGCACACCCCTCTGCTTACTCCTGAAAGGCCTTGGGAATGCATCTCGATGGACTACATGTCGGGCCTTCCGTCAACCAAGCGGGGAAATGACTGTGTTTTTGTGGTGGTTGATCGTTTTTCTAAAATGACGATTCTGGCCACCTACAAGAAGAGCATCACAACAGAGGCCATTGCCAATATATTTTTCGAATGAGTGTGGGTACATTTTTGGATACCATAAACCATCATCTTAGATCAAGACAAACAGTTCCTCATCACATTCTGGTCGATCCTCTAGTCACTGTTGGACACCAAGCTCACCAAATCCATTGCCTTCCACCCCCAAACAGATGGCCAAACTGAGGTCATCAATCGGATGATCGTGCATATCCTGAGCATGTATAATTCCAAGCATCCCCGCACATGGGAGGTTCTTATATGAGCAACTAATATGTGACAATTACTACTCCCCACCTACCCCACCTATTTCTTTGTCTGTCTTTTGCGATATAACCCCAAATAACATATTAGGACCAAACTAAGTCGAGTGACTACAATGGATGGAAGCCTGTTACAAGATGGGTGGTTTTTGATCTCTTGGACTATGAATATGCTATATTGATCGATGTAGAATCAATCGTGATGGTCATTTCGTTGATGTGACGAGACATCAGGGGGAGGTAACGTCCAATTCTCCTTCTATTCCCCTCCTTCGGAGAGAAATTTCTAACCAGACGGATTAGTGTTAGTCTGACTTTGTAATCCTATTTTCGGAAAAAAAAAACGATGGGTGAAAAAAAAATAAGTGAAAAAAAAAACCGAACCGTTGGGGAACCCCATTCTCACAGTTGGGGTCCCCCCCGCATCTGTGGGTGGGGAATCGAAAGGCTGTAAGGGCTTAGGTGGGGGAACTCGATCTTAGCCCACCAAATCTATATACTATACGTTGCCCCTAATTATGGCCAAGCAAACCCACTATACTATGATGGTCCACCACTCAAGATAATAGCCCAAGCCCACCCTCAATAGAGAGGTTGAATCCTCAACAAACATGAACGCCCACCATCCCCCATATATATTCGTGCACTATATCACTATAATGAATGGGAGGTCGAGGTAGTCAAGTTTGGATTCTCACCCCTTAATATTTCTTGACCCGGGCACTCAATCACGTTGGTATGGTTATGCGAATGATCAACCGAATAGAAATTTTACCCTTCAGAGTGGCGAGACGAGGATATGGATCGAAACAATGGTGGTTTGGGTCACGCCACGTATCAGTAGTAGGACATTCAAAATCATCTGGGCGCGCTAGAAATCTCATTAGGAAACCTTTGATCGATAAGCGCTCCGGATCAATGGTGGAACATTTAAGATAAGCGAAGCTGAGAGATCACGATAAGATAGAGAGGGCATCTGGAACATAGGGATACAAGATATTGGGGTTGGACCATCGAAAATGGAAGTGACCGAAGTCAGCGAGCCAGGGTAAGTAAGCCGACGGGGTCTACAAGCCCCCACCTGGAGAATTCCTGACCCGACCATAAGGATTGGTGCCTTTAAAAATGAATTCATGCTTCAGATTGATACTGAGATTGGGTTATTCTGCCCACCATAAACATCACCATAATTCACCTACCCCAAGCCAACAAGACCTCCCACCCAGTGAACTATAACTAGTGTTTAGGATTTGTACTTAGAAAAATGAATGCCCATCACTAGAATCAAATTCGTGTAGTGCTGAGAACTGGTTCCAGATTTGTTCTTCAATTGGTACCTAAGATAAGTGTGGATAGATAAACAAGCATGCAAAAATAGACAAAGGCGGCATGAGCAGGAAGGAAGTTCTGATCGACATGTTCTTTTGCAATTATTGCGATGAATAAGTACTGAAACGAAAGCACTGAAATGAGTTTCGTTTTCACCGGTGCGGAGAGCTCGAGTTGGTAGTGCTAGCGCCTCTGTTTGACGGATCAACGCTCCTATTGTTACCTCTATAGGCTGCAATGCCCACTATATATTTTATTTTCTTTTGCATCGACATCTATTTCATCATCTACGTCATCTTCATTGGCATTGTTTTGGCATTCTATATGTTTGTGTTGGTGGGGGACTTATTGCAGTGGGGTGGGAATCCCGTTCGTGTGTGCTAAAGTGTGGGTGTGGATGGAATAACGTCGGAATCTGTTTTCCATTGGAAAGGAAAGGAGGGAATCTGTTTTCCATTGGAAAGAAAGAAAGAAAGAAAGAAAGTATTTTTAACGTCCACGAGGCTAAAAATACCCTATGGGACAGATTGTTTTTCCATTTGGCTTTTGTATTCGGCCCTTTTCTTGTGAAGTTTTACAATAATCGCTTCCATCTTCTCAACAAACTCTTTGCTGAATAGATTATCCCAAGAATTAGCTGCCAGAATACCTGCATAATTTTCCCTGCTGTCTTTGAGGGCCTCACATTCTAAAATGAAATGTTTTTTTGTGTCCACTTTTCCGGACGAGCACAAAATACATACTCTTTCTTCCCACCTTTCTTTTGGCCTTTTCCAGCGCCCTGTTTCACAACGGAGTTGATGAGAATTAGTCCTTAATTGAGCAATAAGAATTTTAGATCTCCAAGAGATATTGGCCCCTATGTACGCCTTTTGCTGATGGTTATGAGTGGGGTTAAACTCTTCAATGTAGTACTTCTTCTTTCTCCCTAGCTCTTTCTCCCAAGTACGTTTGTGGAACTTATCCATAACAAAAGTTTTTATCTCTTTACTCTTTGCAGGACACATGCTCAAGCAAATGCCCCATTTACTAAGCCATTTGTTATTTTGCCGCATCCAAGTCTTCTTTCGTTTGCGCAATTTGTCACTAAACACAACCTTAGGCCATCTGCCCTCTTCCATTTACTCAATTTTTTTCAAATACCTTATGACTCGCACCATAGCAATTGCTTCAATAGGGGCAACCCCTGTTTCGCTTAACAAGATAGCATAAGGAACTGCACTTTTAATTTTGAATTTGTTTGTAATCAAACGCTTCTGAATTTTCTCAATTTGTTTCCACTGCATATCGGTTGTGCTACTGGCCCATAGTTCACAACCGTAGAGGATCACCAGAATCACTAGAGGCCCAAAAAGAGTTAGAGTGGTTTTCCAGTCCCACAACTCTGCCTCTCTACACCTGTTTTGAAAAGAATAAAATGCTTTCCAACCCCCTAAAGTTCTTTTCTTTCTACAACCATCCCAACTTAAAGGAGATAAATCGACCGAATGTGGAGGGGACTATCCCACAAGATTTTCAGGGGTATAAATAACTCGGAGGGATGGGGTCCGATAAGACTTCGAAGAGGAAAGAAAATAGATTTTTATTTGAGGCGTCCAAGAATCAAAGAAAACAATGGATATATATTACTTTTTGAACACCCAAGCATAGTTTTCAAGTAGTTTAGGCCAATATATATTCATCCCACTTTCTCCCATTCAATTTAAGTGACTCCGTAGGGGCATATATATTATAGGGTCTCGAGTCCCCTCGGGGCGAAATGATGATGAGTGTGCATTGGGTTTGTTATCCCCATTTTGTGGATAACTAAGGAGATGATGTCTCGAGGCCCTCATGTTGCAGATATGGAGTGCCGAGAGACTACATGACCAACAATACGCTTTGTACAGATGAAAAACCCACTCACCACCATATATGGTCACATGTTTACAAATGACATCCACCACACCAGTTGGTTTCTGGAAGGCAGTGGGCCTTGCTCCATGAGGTACGAGTCAGTATTATGGTGAGCATCATTTCAATACCTAAGCCATTTGATTATGTTGTATCTTAGATTGCTTTAGATTTCATGATATGTGCTTGGACATTATGTCTTTTTCCCTGCTTCACCTTGGTGGTTGACATTATGCCCTAGTAAGTGGTCTTCTTTGGGAATGGGTTTTCTACTGGGAAATCCCTTAATCAGCCATCGTACCATTCCCAACCATACTTACCATTTTCCATCATTATTACTCTCTGTTTCCTTATCTCTTGGGATTTTAGGGTGTATTCACCCAATAAGGGGTTGTCCCTCATTCTATGGGAAGAAGGGGCTAAAGGTCCATAGGAGTTGGTGTTGGGTAAAAGATAAAATCCATATGTAAACCTTCTAGATGCTTCGCCCAGGAATCACCCAAGAAAAAAATAAAACACTTATATTTAAATAAAAGGGGACCCATAATATAACAAAGAAATGCCTGAAAGGTAGATTGAAGGATATGAGGTTTCATCATGAGCCGACCTATCATGTTGATGGATATCTAGTGGTATGACATTGCCATTATCTGGTCACCAAACCAATGCAGTGACTCTCAGTTGCATGGCTGGGAGAAAGGGGATCTCATCACGAGCCAACCTTCTCATTTCCATTAGGCATTTGTGGGTGATATTGCCACCATTTGGTCACCACGCTAGGGCAATGACCTTCAACCTCTCCTTGTGCTAAAGAAAATGTAAAGAAAGAAAGATAAAAGACAAATAATGGGCTTGGAAAAAGTGCATTGCGGACGAAGGTACCACACACCCTCTACAAAGGCACCCATGAATGCGACACTATGAACCCTTGTATGTCATGAGTGTTATGCCCATTGAGTCTTGACCCCATCCACCTAATACACGCTACATGGCTTAGAGAGGGAACTATTGGAGGTTCTTCTTGACCTAGGGAAAGATCTAATAGGACATCTCGTCAACCCTCCCATACTTAAGCTTGACAAGTCGCATAGTGTCTTTGAGCTGTCAATTGTTTGATATGGTAATCTTTGATGCACATGCTTATATGGCTTGTTTATTGATTGGATCCACTTATCATGATGTTATGACTTGAGATCCTTGGAGGGCGTGTCCATTTGTTTTTGCAGGACCTAGCTGGTGGAAAATTTTGGGAGAACAAGCCTAGCTTGGGCTCCCATGGGGCTACAAACCCACATGTTGGATGCCAGGGGCCCGCATGCCAGATGAGAGAGAGATGACTTGGATGGCCTAGATGATGACTTGGATGACCTAGCCTACCCATTGCTTGCTAAGCGATTTTCTCAGGAGGGGAAAAATGCCCCACTTTTGAGCATGACATCATGGTATTGGGGGTGTGGGCTTGGACGTTTTGGGGAGAAGAGGGTTTTCATCAAGAAGAAATCATCTAGATGCTTGACACATGGCCTTGGGAGGCCCTTCCATCCTTCTCCAGGGCCAACAACCTCGTCAAAGTGGAAAAACGTCCCCTAAAGGGGTGACATCATCCTTAATTAGGGTTTAATTTGTGCAAAAGATGAAATTTTAAGTGAATTGTTTAATATTATTGTGTTAAGGGGGAAAGATTAGGGTTGTTGACCCCTAATATTGTGTTTTACTCCTTATTTTGTTGACAAGCCATGTTGGCTAAGTTTTGTATAAATTGAGATCATAAGATCTCAAATTAAATCATAACTTTCCTCTCACAAGAGTTTTGGTCTAAAATTTTCGGCCTCTTTATCTCTTTAGCTCTTGTGCACTTGTGTATGGCAGAATTTTTGAATGGTTAATTGAAGAAGTGATGCGCTAGCCTTGGAAGGTTATTCTATAGCTCTTGTGGTGGATTGTCTTAGCATCTCTCTTGATCTTGGTATGATTTTTTCCCTCTTGCTATCATTTTATTCAAGTCAAGTATTGTTATGCTAGGAACTAGGTGGGAAGTATAAGGGCATACACCCCCACCATAGTCTTCACCATTTTTGCTTCATTTTATTGTTTCATCTCATTGACAAGGGTTTGCTAAGAGAAGTGTAAGGGCATACACCCTCTTAGCTTAAACCCTAGCTTAGAGAAACTTGCCTTGGGAAGTAAAAGGGCTTACACCCCCAAGGAGGTAGCTTCTCTAAGATCCTTGTGACTCCATTAACCCAATGGTAAAGGCACTAGTCATATTTTGTTGCATTGGAGATATAAATTATAGCGTTGGGAAACGTGAATTTCGATCTTTTTACTTCTTGCAAAAGTGGATTTTCTTCCTTGTACCTTGGGCACCTCACAGACACTAGGGCGTCCTCATCCAAGGGCTACTTATTGCTGTTGTTATACATTTTCATCTTCAGCCATTAGGGCTACAAAAACCCTAACATACTTGCTTTAATAACTCTCTTATCAACCATTGTTTTTTCCTCAAAGTTTGTACACTTACTCTACTTGTCCTAGTGCACTTTTTAACAACTTTTGAGAGGATTCCAGTGGCTTATTTTATTGCTGTAATACATTGAATGTTATAGAAATAAGGCTGATATAATCTGCTGCAGACCATTGTTTACAACAACCTTATCTTTTGTGCTAGAAATTTGTCTTTTCACCTTGAGTTTAGCTAGTCTTTTTCTTGTATTTTCTACTTGATATCTAGCACTCATTGAGAAGATTCTAGTATTATTTATTTGTTGATATATAATGTTATATACTGCTTCAAATCAGAGACAAAAATATTAACTTGCTAATCCAACTAACATATACTGTTGCAAAGTGTCTTTTCTTGTGTCTCGGGCAGATACACTCATCCAGAAAAGCACTATACTTGTGGGGTAGTCATTTCTTAACTTGAAAGGAATCTCTCCCTACCTTTGTTTCCATTTATACTTGACCTATAGGGGCTCCATTTCCATTTCCTTCCATCTCCATCTCAATCCCCCTAGGGTCACCGGGATCGCCTCCCTAGAGTGACCTAGTCACCCTTGAAGTGTGGGATCTACATCGAGGTGACATTGGGTGTAGGATTCCCATAGTTATAGCACTTGTTCCTTGGTTGGGTCGGGATTTTCCCAAACTACAACTTGTGCCATAACATGGTTTATACCCGCTAATCATTGTTCGAGACCTCTGAACAATGATGGTTTCGATACGGGCAAGGTGTTCCACTAGATCATACTTTCCTTCAAGTACTCTCTCTCTATAGTACATACTCTTTAGCGGGGCCATAACCTCAACAACTTATAATATATATTGTCCATGCTCTATTCGACATCATACCAACCACCCTCGGAACTCGTGCTGCATAGGCCAAGCAAGTCCGCAGTGTATCTAAGGTGACCCAATCTCTCTCTCTCTCTCTCTCTCACACACACACACACACACACACACACACACACACACACACACATGGGGCTACTCGATATGGGACTACTACTTATTAGGGGCAACCAACCTATGGATGGTGTTTGGATGGATGGTATGGATGTTATTTCCCCTCTATTTATGGATCTATCTCTGGACCATGAGGCGGGGAGACCACGAATGAATTGAATATAGGCTTTGTTCTACCTCTGTATAGGCTTTGTTAAAACTCAGCAAGCCCTTGGTTTTNAAGCGTTGAGGGGGAGACCACGAATGAATTGAATATAGGCTTTGTTCTACCTCTGTATAGGCTTTGTTAAAACTCAGCAAGCCCTTGGTTTTTATAGTGGGATTGGTCATCCAGAATCGTGTGGGCTTTGTTCAAGCTTGTGTGGGATTTGTTCAACCATTTGGTTCGAGAGATGGAACTCTTGAAATGCATAGGGATGGAGAGGTAGGGATGGAGACCAACCAATACTTCCACTAAGAAATACTTCCCTTCCCTTACACGGAACAATCCTTCTACTGAGGTTGAGAATGAATGGATCTACTGAGATGTGAAGGATGGGGATTCATAGATCTTTGGGTGTAGTCGTGGACCGATCCATTTCACCGTTATCTCAACTCATCTCCCAGATCAATCCAAGCCCGAATATATATTACGAATCATTCCTGTTATCCCCTAGCCTACATATAACTAAGGAGATCACATCTCGAGGCCCACAGGTCTTAGACATGGAGTACCGAGAGCCAGACGAATTGAGCATGGCCTTGAAGGGCCCCTCTTTTCTTCAGTGCAGTCCACGTATCACCAACAACAGTATCCATCACACCAACATTGTCTTGAAGTAGCAGTGAGTCTTGCTCCATGAGGTAATCAATCCGGGTATCATGGTATGTATCACTTTGATTTTTGAAGCACTTGAACATGTTATATTGAATCCTTCATTTCATGACTATTGCTTGGAAATTATGCTCTTTTCCCTGTTCATACCTGGAAGGATGACATGGTGCCCTAGTAAGTTGATTTCCCTTTAGGATGGGTTGCTACTAGATGGATCTGTGAAAATTCAACATCTGTTCCCTCCATACTTACCACTTTCCATCTTTATTCCTTCCATCTCCCCTATCCTTGTTTGGGCATTGGGATAGGCTACACTAGGAAGGGTTGTACCTTACATCGTGGGAAGAAGGGGCTAAAGGCCCAGAGGGTAAAAGTAGCTGGCAAGAGTTAAAAGACAATTTTGAAACCTTCGAGATTCTTCGTCGAGGGATCCCCGAGAAAGTAGTGAAAATATTCTCAGTAAGAAAAGGGGACCCACAAGATAACATAAACACTCAAGGTACCAGTTGAGGGATAGGAGGTCTCATCACGAGCTGACCTATTATGACCATGGGAATGTAGTGGTATGACATGACCACCTATCTTCTCACCAAACCAGGGTAGTGGCTCTTGGTGGCATAACAAAGAGAAAGGGGGTCTCATGACGAGCAAACCTTCTCATTTCCATGAAATGTTTGTGGATGACGTTGTCATCTCTAGTCATCAAGCCAGGACACTGGCCCTCAACTATTTTCTTGAAGTACAAGAGCAAAAGATCAAAATAAATAAAGCTAAGAATAAAAGGCAATTAATGGGATGGGAAACAATTTCATTCATGACAAGGTGCAATTCTCTCTCCACAAAGGCACCCACAGGTAAGACTCTACATTTTCCTGTTATCACTTGCACCCCATGCCCAAATATTTACCCCATGCCACCTCATACACTTACATGATTTGGACTAGAATCCGCCTGGGAAACACCCCAAAATTAAGGGGGATTAGCCCAATAGGACACCCCAGACCCTCTCCAAACCTAACTTTTCAAATTGCATAACGTCTTTGAGCATTTGTTTGGGGTTAAAAGGGGTTTGATGCACATGTTCAAGTAATTTAATTATTAGATGTGATTTACATGCTATCATACTTGTGACTTATGAACCCTTGGAGGGTGTACTTGTTGTTTTTGTAGGATCTTGCCCGATGGGCATGTACACATGAGGGAACGATTAACTCGAAACTTCTTGAGGGCTCAAAACCCACAAATGGATGTTGGAACCCCAACCAGGGGGTAATAAGAGATTGAAGGATTGCACAGTGAAGGAAGAGGATGTTGCCTTTGGAGACACCTTGGTAGGCCTAAATAATGAGAGGCCACCCTTCTCCACTTGGACGTTGGCTTTGGAGACCTTGGACGTCACCCTAGTATCCCCATGACATCACCCAGAGCTAGTGTTTGACATTGAGATATGTTGGGCTGCAGTTTTGGCACGTGTGGCATGGAGGAGGGCCTTTGGAGGCCCAACGTTTTGTTAGATGACCTCAACGTCTCATGGAGGAGGCCTAACATCACTCTAGGAAGGATGACGTCACCCTCTTTAGGGTTTTAATGTTGAAAATTGATTTAATTTTGAATTTTAAGAGAAAATTGACATGTAGGCTATGTTTTATGAAAATACACAACCGTTGGATTAATTAGCCAGGATTTCCCATATAAATATGGTTGGCTAAGTTCATTTTTACATCATAACTTGTCATTGGAAGACAAGAGGTCTGAAATTTGCACCCTATTGGGGTCATTGGATGAAGTAGTGAGGCGCCACTCTTGTTTAAGGCTTGTATTTGCAGCTTGGATCAATTTTTGGAGTTTTATGGTGATGTTTCATGGTATACTCATGATTATTCTTGGTGCAAGTAAGTAAAATCTGCATTTTGTCATCTATTGAATGGTTTATTGTATAGTTTTATTTTCTCATACACGATTATGAAATTGCATGGTGTATTTAATGCTTGAAGTAAGAAACTTAAGTTACTACTTTCTTACTTTTATTTGCCAAGATTTTCACTAAATTGATCTAGTAACTACTGAAACCCTAGAGCCCTAAATTGCTAACACTATAAGGGTTTGCATTTGGTTATTGTTGCATAAGTTCTACTCCTTAAAAAGGCTAAGGAGAACAAGGTGCTAGGGCCTAGAAGTGCCTACACCCTGGCACTTTATCTCTTGAGGTCAAAATCTAGGACTTAAGTTGCTACTCCTAGATTTTTTCCTTCTTAGACTAAATTTGTGTATCATCATAAATTAGCAACCTTAGAAGAAGCCACCCTCCTTGACTCCATTTACCCTTGAAAGACACTAGTCCTCTTCTCTTACTTCTTGATAAGACTACCAACCTCAACTCAAATTCTTCCACTTGATACTCTACTAATTTACTAACCTAGTATAGATTACTAACCACTAAGTCTGCTGCTGCTAAAATCACTGTTACAACTTCTTCTTAGCAGCCTTATCAAGCCTATTAACTAAGTAAACTAACCCAGAAATTGCACAAGCCAAATCACTATCATTTTGAGGCTTTAAACTATCTTTGCTACTATTCTAAAGGTGCATTTATGAAGCTATTATAAATAACCTTGCTGCTATTGTAACTATTGTTATAGCCACTGTTTGCAGCCTTTATCAGCCCATACTAACAACAAAACTGCCTAGAAACTTGTGTTAGGAAAATTGCTATCATTAAGTGCTAAAAGTGTGTGTTATTTCCTTAGAAAAGTACTATTTTCTGAAGTGGTTTTCTACTGTCATAGCTATTAAATTGCTGCTGTTACAAACACTTTGACAACCCTTTTTTAAGTCATTTATTGACATGTTTTAATCCTGAAAATTGTGAGTGACAAAGTATTATCAAGTTTGCAAGACCTTTTGTATCTTTTCCTTGTCATCATAACTTGCGATTTTAAAGATACATTGTTGCTGCTATAATCTCATCTTTATTGTATATAACTTGTTCTAGCAGCATATACAATTTGTCTAAGAAGTCATTGAATATAATCATTAATATCATTGTTGCTACTAACATTTGATGTTTCATTGGTAAAGGGAAGGTACAAACCCATTTTCACTTTCCCTTGTCCCTTTAAACTTTATCCAAGTGACTTCTTCTGTTGAGTGACCTAGAGAGAGGGGCGAGTTATCACCGTGTCTTTCTTCCCTTCATCAACCAACTAGGTCCTGGGACGTCTCACTTGGAGTGAGGTTTTCCTCCTCCTAAAGAGAAAGAGGTGTTGAAATATTGTAACTACAAAGAGTATTCTATTTATTATTGATGTATTATTCATTAGATCAATCCCCTTTTGTGGATTGATCATGTCGAGCATTGTAAATGACCAAATCCCCTTTTTCGGATTGGTCAAACCCTAATTGTAATAAGAAAAATGAGAAGTCCGACCCTAGAATCAATTAAGGTGGTTCTAACCACCCAAAAAGAGAAGTCATCCATGCCAGTGAAAAGACACTTCGTTTTAGCTCCTGCCATATTGTATAAATAAAGGAGGCTAGCGCCTCATTTGCTCACTCACTCACTTGATCATCAAAGCACAAGTTTGGAGCTGCAGTTGGAGAAGAAGGAAGAGAGAGAGAGGCACATTACTTGGAGAGGAATTTCTGTAATGTTTGGTTTATTCTCTTGGCATTGTATTGGCTATCTATATTAAGGAATTTTTTGCTGGGTTTTCTCCGCCATGAGGGTTTCCCAGGATAAATGATGTTTCTCTTGTGATTGTGTATTTCTCAATGATCCTATCTATGCTATGGTTATCTAGTGAATTGAAAAGAAAACTAATAATAGCTTAAACTCTAACATGGTATCAGAGCTAAGATGAAGAGAGCATCTTTCACAAGAAGAAGAACAACGTCACTGTTGCCGTACATGAAAATTAAGGTTTTTTTATTGAAGAGGAATTTTAGCCCAAGAGCCATCTAGACAAGTGCGCCCTAGCCCAAGGAACTCTTTGGCACCTTCAACACACCTTTTCAATGGTTAGATCTCTCGAAAAGTGAAACCCTAGTTTTCTCCAGTGACAGAAGTACCAGAAAACCAGAAGTACCAAAGTACCATAAGTACCAAAAAACCAGAAGCACCAGTCCAGAAATCCGCTGGTAAAGTTTGAAGGGTCAAAAGTTGGATTTTTTGAAATCTAAACACACCAGACTACTCGCCTTAGCCAAGCGCACCTCTTGGTAAGTTCAAAATTCAATTTTGAGCACTTTATTTTTTTGGTCATTTTCCTAGCTCCAAGTAAAATATGTCTACAAGCACTAAGCTTGTTGACAAGCTAGAAGGTGTGGAAAAATTCCATGCTTGGAAGTATAGGATTGGAATCATTCTTGAAGAGAATAACCTAGCAAGATTCGTTAAAGAAGAAGTACCCGAACCCGTCGATGCTGCAGCTAAATAAAAACACCAAAAGGACACAATTAGGGCCAAAAGAATCATTGCAGATTCTATCAAAGATCACTTGATTCCTCAAGTGTCGTCAAAGAAGACTCCAAAAGAAATGTTTGATTCCCTAACTAGATTATATGAAGGAAATAACATAAATCATAAGACAAATCTAAGAACTCAACGCAAGAATACAAGGATGCAGAATGGAGAATCAATCCAGAAATATTTCTCCAGAATATCAGAATTCAAAGAACAACTAGAAGCAATTGGAGATACTATATACGAAGACAAACTCATAATGACGACCCTTAATGGTCTCAAAAGAACTTGGGATGCATTCATCCAAACTATTTGTGCCAGAAAGGAGAAACTACAATTTGACAGTCTTTGAGAAGAATGTATTCAAGAAGAATCAAGGGTAGCTAACCGAGAAGCGTTACTATCAAGAGATGAAGATCAATCCCTAGCTACTCACACTAAAGGAGGAATAAAGAATTCTTGCTTCTAGAAAGAAAATCATAAGGAGTCTCAATCCCAAAACAAATTCATACATAAAGAATCTCAACCAAGGAGATTCCAGAAGTTCCAGAAAGGACAAAGAAAAGGAAAAGTTTTCTCATCCTACAAATGTTACCATTGTGACAAGATGGGACATATTGCGAAACATTGTCCAGTTGGACAAGAAGAATACAAGAAGAAAAACAAGAGGTATCATGCCCATGCAGTTGAACATGAAGAGCCACCCACAAAGATGATAAAATAACAAATTGAAGACTATGTCTTAATCTCGGACCTCTCATAATCAATATCACCTGGTGAGGACATGTGGCTCATTGATAGTGGCGCTTCCAAGCACATGTCAGGTCAAAGAGACATTCTCTCTTGCCTTTCAGAAAATAAGTTTTCTTAGAAAGTTACACTTGGAGATGATTATCAATACCCCATTAAGGGAGTAGGAGAATCAAATTACAAGCTTAATTCATGAACTCCAATGAAGATGACGGATGTACTCTATGTACCAGGTTTGACAAAGAACTTACTCTCCATATCGACTTTAGAAAAGAAAGGCTTTAGAGTTTACTTTATAGATGGAGAAGTTCATATGTGGGCCAAAGGAAAAACCATGGAAGAAGCAATTGTTATTGGAAAAGAAGAAGGTGGCTTGTATAAGCTAAAGGGTCACTCATAAGAAACCATGACCCACTCCATTGAGAATCCATGTGAACATTGGCATAGAATATTAGCCCACATCAACTACAAGGCATTACCATATGTAAGCAAGGAAGTAACAGGTCTACCAGAGCTCAAGGTTGACCATGAAGGTGTGTGCAATGGATGTGCACAAGGGAAGAACATCAATAACCCTTTTCCTAAGAGAGATAGTAAAGCAGAAGGATTCCTATAACTCATTCACTCAGATGTGTGTGGACCAATGCCATCATCCTCCATTAGTGGGTATGTATACTATGTATATTTTATTGATGACTATTCTCGTAAAACCTGGGTCTACTTTTTGAAATCAAAAGATGAAGTGTTCAGTAAATTCAAGGAATTCAAAGCCTTGATAGAGAATCTTTCTGAAAGAAATATCAAGATACTCAGGTTAGATAATGGAGGAGAATACACCTAAAAAGAGTTTGTAAACTTTTTCAAAGATGTCGGGATAAAGAGGGAGCTCACCACTCCCTACAATCCTCAACAAAATGGTGTAGCAGAAATAAAGAACAAAACTATAATGGAAGCAATGAAGACCATGATCCATGATCAAGATATTCCAATGTGCTTATAGGCAGAAGCAACAAAAAACAACATTATATGTTCATAATAGATTGTCCCATAGTGCACTTGGGTTCAAGACCCCAGAAGATATGTTCTCCGGAAAGAAGCCAGAAGTAAGCCATCTCAAAATATTTGGCTGCCCAATATTTGTACATATTCCAAAAGAGAAAATAACCAAGCTAGACCCTTCAGGAAAGAAGGGAATATTTGTTGGATACTGTGAGGTATCCAAGGCTTTCATAGTTTATATACCAGGTTACCATCATATTGAGATCAATATGGATGTAACCTTTGATGAATATGCAACACTCAATAAATCAATAAGATGCCAGCTTGAAGAAGAATATGAAGAGGAACTTGTAGCTCCCAGAGTCGCAAAACCAATGAGTGAAGTCATAGCTTCCCCTAATGAGGAGATTCTAGAAGATCATGACATAGTAGAATCTCAAGAACCTTCCCAGATGACGATCTCACACAAGAGAAAGACAACCTGGGCAAGGGAACTTATTCAAGATGGAGAGAAGTACAGTTTCCACGAAGGAACCATGAGACAAGTGAAGAAACCAAAGCCATTCTCCAGTTATATGGCTTTGATGTGTGATCTCTTAGAGAAGGAGCCTACCTGCTTTGAAAAATCCATTCAGAAGAAATAATGGGTAGATGCCATGACAGAGGAATACCAATCCATTATAAAGAATGATGTATGGGAAATAGTTCCCAGACCGAAGATAAAGGATGTGGTATCTTCCAAATGGATTTTCAAAATAAATCATGCTGCTGATGGAAGTATTGAGAAATATAAAGCAAGGTTCGTTGGTTGTGGCTTCTCTCAAAAGGAAGGCATTGACTATGAAGATACATTTGCTCCTGTAGCTAGATACACTTCGATCATAACCATCATAGCCCTTGCAGCTAAGATGAAGTGGAAGTTACACCAGATGGATGTGAAAACTGCCTTCTTGAATGGTGTCATTGAAGAAGAAGTGCATATAGAACAACCTCAAGGATTTGAAGTTGAAGACAAGAAGACTCATGTCTGCAAGTTGAAGAAGGCTCTGTATGGATTGAAGCAAGCTCCTAGAGATTGGTATGGAAGGATTGGCAATTTTTTGACGATCTTGGGCTTTACCAAGAGTAAAACATATTCTAACCTTTACTTCAAGGTTATGAATGATGAGCCTGTTATATTGCCGTTGTATGTGGATGCCTTATTCTTAACTGGAGAAGAAAAGATCATCACTGAATGTAAGAAGAATATCGCTGCATAATTTAATATGAAAGACCTTGGCCCAATGCACTATTTATTAGGTCTTGAGGTATGGCAGAGCCCAGAGAGGATCTTCCTTAACTAAGGGAAGTATGCAGTTGAAATAATGAAGAGATTTGATATGTTGGAGTGCAAGTCCATGAATACACCCATGGAAACAAAGTTGAAGCTCCTGGTTTACTCTTCGTCAGAATTGATTGATGCTACACTATATAGACAGATCATTGGATCGTTGATGTATCTGCTGAACATCAGGCCAAATATCTATTTTGTTGTGAACACCTTGATTCAGTTTCTGGTAGAACCCAGACATGTTCACCTAGTTGTTGCAAAACATGTGATGAGGTACCTTAAGGGTACATTAGATTGTGGTCTCAATTATGATGGAGATCATGACTTTAGACTGAGTGGATATACTGATTCAGATTGGTTTGGAAGTGTCTCTGACAGAAAGAGCACTTCAGGATGTTGTTTCAGTCTGGGGTCAGCCATGATCTCATGGCAGAGTAGGAAGCAATCGAGCATTTCTCTCAGCATGACAGAAGCATAATACATTGCTGTATGTTCTGCCAGTTGTGAAGCCATATGGCTTCAGAAGTTTTTGACAGGTCTATTTGATCTAGAGGTGGAAGCAACCCTGATCCTATGTGATAACCAGAGCTGCATAAATATGATCGAGAACCCTGTGTTCCATGACAAGTCAAAACACATAAAGATCCGATATCATTACATTCGTGATATGGTGCAGAGAGGATCCATAAAGCTCCAATATGTTAGTACATATGAACATGTTGCTGATGTGTTGACCACGCCTCTATCTCATGTAAAGTTTGATCACTTTCAAGATAATATTAGTGTAGTCCATAAGGACCTCCTCGAAAGGGGGAGTAGTGTTGTGATGCCAGCCCCATGATGATGATGTGCCAGCCTCGTGCTGATGATGTGCCAGCCTCGTGCTATGATGATGTGCCAGCCTAGTGCTGTGATGCCAACCTCATGCTGATGATGTGCTAGCCTCATGTTGTGATGATGCACCAACCTAGTGCTGTGATGCCAGCCTTGTGTCGATGATGTGCCAACCTCGTGCTGTGATGATGTGCCAACCTAGTGCTGTGATGCCAACCTCATTCTGATGATGTGCCAACCTCGTGCTGTGATTATGTGCCAACCTCGTGCTGTGATGATGTGTGCCAACCTCATGCTGTGATGATATTGTGTTTCCAGTCTCGTACTGTGATGCCAGCTTCGCGCTGATGATATTGTGTAGCCAACTTCGTGCTGTGATGCCAACTTCGTGATGAAGACTCTCAACCTAGTGCTATTGTTGATGATGCTCCAACCTTTGTGTTGTGTTGTTGCTGCTATTGATGATGAGAAAAACTTTTGATGATTTATAGATATGCCAGTCAGTGTTCCAAGATGTTGTTGATGATGTTTCCCTCTCTCTCGCCTGATGCTGTTGTAGAATACCCTTCTTGTTAAGGGGGAGTGTTGAAATATTGTAATTGCAAAGAGTATTCTATTTATTATTGATGTATTATTCATTAGATCAATCACCTTTTGTGGATTGATCATGTCGGTCATTGTAAATGACCAAATCCCCTTTTGTGGATTGGTCAAATCCTAATTGTAATAAGCAAAATGAGAAGTCACCCCCCAGAATTAATTAAGGTGGTTCTAACCACCCAGAAAGAAAAGTCGACCTTGCCAGTGAAAAGACACTTCGTTTTATCTCCTTCCAGATTGTATAAATAAAGGAGGCTAGCGCCTCATTTTCTCACTCACTCACTTGATCATCAGAGTGCAAGTTTGGAGCTGTAGTTGGAGAAGAAGGAAGAAAGAGAGAGACGCATTACTTGGAGAGGACTTTCATTAATGTTTGGTTATTCTCTTGGCATTGTATTGGCTATCTATATTAAGGAATTTTTTGCTGGGTTTTCTCCCCCATGAGGATTTCCCTGGATAAATGATGTGTCTCTTGTGATTGTGTATTTCTCAGTGATATTATCTATGCTATGGTTATCAAGTGAATTGAAATGAAACCTAATAATAGCTTAAAATCTAACAAGGGGTACCCTATTGGGGTGACATCGATGGGACTACCTCCGTGTTACGTCAATCTAAGCCTACTTTCCTTCAGGCTTTGGGAAAGTATAAATTGTGCAATAACAATTCCATTTGAAAAGAATCGATCGAATTCAGCCATGAAAAAATACAATACATATACAATACCTATTTTCTATATATATATATATATATATATATAGTTCTAGCCAATCCAATATGTTATGTTTATGGTGGAAATCAGACCCATAAAACACTTACACTTCTTATACCAACACTTCTTTCTATTTGGACGTGTTCCAGTAGCGAGATAGAAGATATTATTTGTGTGACCGACTCAGAATGAATCGAAGGGGGATACATATAGGTCAACAACAAACACTTTGATACTTCAATACTTTTATAGGTAAACTATGGGCATAAATCAATCTTTCACGATCGACCTCGGGAATCAGTCTTACACGACCGACCTGGATATATATATTATTGCAAATCAATTGATTGTAGCTGCTCGTTTGTGGTATGATATTATGGTATATTAGGGTTTGTGGTCTAATAAGATGTAAGGATTTGTAGGTTATGGTATGATATCATAGCTGCTCATTCTTGGTATGGTATGATGTTAGGGAAGTAATCACCAACGATATTTTTCTGACCTCCCCTAAAGATGCTATTGCGATCTGTTGATTTTGAAATGTAGGTAATATAACTAAGTATCGATTGCAACTGGATTTCAAATCTGATCCGAACTGGATGTGTTATCACTTATGGTCCCATATATTATATATTTTAAGTTTTGTTAAAGAGATACCTTAAAAATATATAGTATTGGGGGCACTAATAAATAATTATTCATGTCTATATTTCTTTTTTTTTGGGGGTGGATGGGGAAGCAAGCCACGTTTGACTTGCATGCATGTGTTGAGAATATATCTTCAAAACATTTATATTTTTTTGATCCAATTCCTTTAGAATGTTCTGATTCCTGAAGACTAATGAGATCTCTTTTTTTGAGTAAGTAATGCCATAAAATATAGAAATAATATGCTGCTAAGGGGTAATAATTGTGATATGTTTAAGTCAATTATAACGCCAACCTCCCCTCCCATTATAGATAGAGAGATATATGTTTTGAGGGGCAAAGAGAGATCTTGAGGGAAGAAAAGAAATCAATGGGGCCAACGATAAGAAAAGAAAAAAGAGTCTGGTCATTCTTTATTTCTTTATAGATGTAATTACGCTTTAGCATCATATGGGATATCCTCTCTCATAATGGATCGTACCAGGATATCGTATATAGAGAGAATTGAAAGAACGACTCTTCAAATTTGAGGATATTTAGAATAAAGACCAATGGGAGAGGGAAGAAAATAGGCTATAACGAAGAATTCACTTTATTTATTTCCTTGGTTTGGCCTGGAAAGTATTTTAATGGATCTTCCTTGACGTATGAAGTCGCTCTCCCGATGTAGGAGGGCCACCATCAATGCCGACCAAGAAAAGAAATAAGTAAGTGTAGCCCAATGTCCCTTGCTTTTTGAATAAGGGCCTAATAGCTACAGTGAAAGGGGGACTTATGTAACAAAGTGTCTTCCCTACGTTCAACACAACTACAACAAAGCCATACATAGCTCAACCGACCACAACCCCTTTCAGGTGGGGATGGGATTTCAACCATTGGGTCCCATAGATGTTTCACTATCCCTTGCGGCCACCCATGCAGACTCGTCCCATGCTCAAACTGAAACCGAAAAAGCTACCCGATTCATTGACCGGATCCAACACATCCGTCAACAAGTTCAGGATATTTAAAAAAAGTCTAATACCAAGTATAACCAACACCATGACCAACACCGGGTGCCACACAAGTTTTAGGTGGGAGATAAAGTTTGTTTCCACTTGCAGAAAGAATTCCTTACGTGGCCTCATCAGAAGCTTCGTCCACTTCGATATGGACCTTAAACCATCACCACGACTGTGGGTGATAATGATTTTGAGCTCAACATTCCCCACTTCCTTGGCTTGCATCCAATATTTAATGTGTACCTCCTTCGACCATATTTTCTACCATTATTGGACACCTGAGAGAGAGCATAATAGTTGACACCCACAGAGATCAACCTTTATTGCATGGAACATGAATCCGTTGATCAGATCGTGGACACACAGGTCAAGGGAACTTTCCAACAAAGGATCCATCTTTATCGGGTTGTCAAAGTAGGGTAGCTTCTGCACCAAGGCAAGTGGCTCACTTGGGGCCAAATTCAAC
The DNA here is from genome assembly GCA_009831015.1 of Picea engelmannii. Lineage (NCBI taxonomy): Eukaryota > Viridiplantae > Streptophyta > Pinopsida > Pinales > Pinaceae > Picea > Picea engelmannii. The sequence goes on along the minus strand of ML803826.1, from coordinate 86,519 downwards.
AGAAATTTCCTCATCTAATGGGGGAACTAAATGCAATGGAGACCATTTATTCCTAAGGGGGGAGGATTTATCCAGGTGAATGTCGATGGCCACCCACCTATTCCAACTGGGTCACTTACAAATTTCATCTTGGTGGGTTTTTTCTAGCTTTTCAAGCCCTAAATTTTCGGGGCCATTTTGAGGCCCTAAACAACGTTTTTTGGACCCACCACAGTCACATCAGAGATGGAGTTAGAGTGTGAAGACATAATTTGTATTCCTCGGATAGACCTTTCCAACGAGATATGGTGCGCCTAAAACTAAGATCGTATGCAAAAGTTACGACCCCGAGAAGTTGATGTACTAACTTACTCCAACGAGGCCCACATGGCTTTTGATGCTTCATCTCCTAGGGTTAGGTTTTTGGATGTCTAGGGTTTTGGCATTCATGTTTGATGTAAAAATGCCTTTGGAGCCTCATTGTAATCATCTTCTTGTGAATGAGTGCAACCATCACATCTCTTCTTAGAGATAAGTCACCACCATTCTAGCAAGCTTGTTTCAGTCCGCATTTTACAGTTTCAACATATTTCTTTATTAATAGAAGCCAAGTTTTACTGTATCTCTGTTATTTTTCATTGAATCTCTGTGTTAATAATATAGATATGTATTCATTTCATTCTACTCATAAAATTTGGATTATAATAATAGTTCTTGATAAAACATTACATAAGCTTCTACTCAATATATAACTATCCATAGAGAATAGTAACTACCTACGAGCCCCTTGTAATGAGGGACAACCAACTAATTTGGGCCTTATTAATAAAAAAGACCCTTTTTACAATGAGTGACTATTAAGTAACTATTTAATGGGCCTTATTCAAGGAAGGTGGCCTCATATATTAATAAAGTATCTAAGTAAGGGGGTTAGGGTAGGACCCCAAAATGCCCTCCTCCTTCGAAAGCAATGTTTTCCTTGAGATTGAAGGTAAGTAAATTGTTGGAGAATCACTATCAGTTCTCATGTGGCATCTTTGGGTTGCATGTATTTTCATTGAATATACATTTCCTTGATTGTGCATTGGTGCAACTAGCACTCTCTAGTATCCAATACAACTTTTGGCTAGAGGCAAATGGAACCTTCTTCATCAATTTCTAGTAGGTTGGTTTCACTTTGCAATTTGACACCACAACCTTCTTCAAATAGGACACATGAAATACTGGATGAATATTGGAGTGGGATGGGAGAGCCAAAGTGTAGGTGACCTGACCAATGCATTGTATGATCTGATAGGGACCATAGAACTTGGGATCTAGTTTCTGGGAACTTTATCCTTGACCGATTTCTATTTATAAAGCTTCAGGTGAAGAAACACTTGATCCCCTTTGTTAAAAGAACGCTCAAATATATGTGGATCAAATTTTTGTTTCATTCGATTTTGCACCATAACCAAGTTGTCCTTGAGGACACACATAATGGATTCTATAGTATGAAGCGTTCTATCTATTGCATGAACCTTGGAGGTGCCTAGTACATAGGATGCCACTGATAAGGGGGTTTTGGCCATAAACAATATCATATGGTGCCATTTTGGTAGCTCCATGATAAGTGGTGGTGTACCACCATTTGGAAAGGGGAAGCCATTGTGCCCATTGGCATGTATTTTTGGAAGAAAATCATCTCAGATAGGTTTCTAATCACATGTTGACCACTTTTGTTTGACCATTAGTTTGAGGATGATATGTAGTTCTCATATTCAATTGTGTACCTTGAAGTTTAAATAGCTCCTGCCCAAATTTGTTGATGAATGTGGGGTCCCAATTCAAGACAGTGCAAGTGGGAATACCATGTAGCTTAAAGATATGATCCATGAAGGCCTAAGCCATTGAGGAAGGAGTTAAAGGATGAGCTAGGGCACACAAAAGAGTAGCTTTTGAAAAACGATCAACA
>ML803826.1:36315-75287 GCA_009831015.1 Picea engelmannii | reverse complement strand
TGGTGTCTATTGGGTACTTATGTAATCGATCATATCAATTTGGAACAATTTTTGTTATTTACACCAATGAACCAGAGTATATTTTTCATCACAATTATAAAAGAGTCCCCATCTTTGGCGATCTTCCATTTCTATTGGAGACACCATTTGTAATTTCAAGGGATGAGTAGGATTTGTGCTTAGGAAAGTACCCTGGGGGAATGAGTGCGGGGAATGAAAGTTGTTTTTTGGTTGTTCGTGCATTGATCATCGTCTCTGCTTCCAGGGCCCTCTGAGTTGCTTCCAACCATGTAGCAAGGAACTACATTGTAACTTGTGCTTGAATATCCTCCTTGAGGCCACTAATGAAACATTCTTTATTCAAAGAATATTCTAAGTTCTTTGTACAAATGGATAATGTAATGTCCCCAAGGCCGAGCCCAGTTGTAAATCTGATGTATAAAATGAATTGTAAATATGTGTTATAGGATGGTGAGCCAAGTTTGTATAAGTCGGTGGGCTTATGTGATTGTTAGACCAGAGAGCCTAAGGGTTGGAGGCCAAGGGCCTGATTTTGTACTTGTATGTAGGCAACACATTAATAAATATAGACACCGCTGCGTGCAGACCGACCACGATGAATGAGTGATGGGGGACTGAGCTTCCACAGAGTGGGCAAGGAATTAAGGGTTGGAAGGTGGGAAGAGGGGCTAAGTGTTGAGCCTAAGGGCCAAGCCTAGGGGCTTAAGCCTTGGGAATAATATTTTATTATTATTCCAAAAATATACATGAATTATGTGAGTGTGACATTTTTATCCTAAGTTTTTGGGAAGGACGAGGGACTGCCAAATGGGAAGGAATGCATGCTGAATGGAATGCATGCAGTTCCATGGGTGACAAGTGTCAACCCTGGTGCATGCGAATAAAACGACCAAGATGAGCCGTGAAAGGGTTCCTTGCCCATTCCACCTGACAACCTGAGCGTCTATGGAGCGCTGAGCAGTAGGACCGACCTGAGCTTGCAGAGAACCCTCGTGCTTCCATGTGAGTTGAAAAGCCTATGTTTGGCTCTGAAAAAAACCATGTAAATCCTCTATTCTGAAAGCCGAGAAGCCTGTGTTCGTTTCTGAAAAGGTTAGGTTCACCCTCTCCGTTCTGAGCCATGGAACCCGTGTCATTCCCTGCGTGGATTGTTTTTCACCCGTTCCCAAGAACCAACACTGTGAGACCTTGCGCCATTGCTAAGCCTGTTTGGGGAGCCTGTATTTGTTTTTCCGGTTGGCTGTGGTGGCCACGAAGAGCTGGACTGCACGTGGCTTGCTGGCCAGTGCAAGTTTTGTTTGAGCCTGTGTATGACCTCTCTCCAGGTGAGAGAGGTGACTGTTGTTGGAAGAGGCAGGTTGTCAGGCCTGTGAGCAATTCTCTCCAGGTGAGAGAGTTTTCTAGGAAGTGGTTTCTTCCAGAGAGTGTCCAGCACCAGCTTCGGGCTCTGAGACTTCTTGATCTGGCTTGTTGACGAGACCCAGAGAGGGAGGTTAGCACCGATGGACTGTGCTTGTGAAGGTGTATACTCCTGGGCAGAACATGCATGTGGGGAATGAGAGTCTGGTAGTAGTGGGCGTAAGATGACATCTTGGGAAGAGTCCTCCAGGTTTTTCTGTGTTGTTTTCCCTGTAACCTCAGCCTAGCCTAGGATTCCTTACCTTGGGGTGGAGCTTAGTCCTAGCTCGGGGGTGACCCATTGCTGAGATGATGAGCAGTGCGGTCTAAGGCTGGGAGGTTCATAGAAGACCTGCACGTGATTGGTGGAATCTACCACTGTTTTGAAGATAAGTATAAGATGATGTTTAATCATGTATTCCGCCGTGTATATCAATTTAATGTTAATACTATTGATTGTTGATTATAGCAGTAAATCTTATGTTTACTCTGAGTTTAATTGAATCTCCTGATTAAATGCATGTTATTACTATAATGTCGGTATGAGCTATCTACAAAGTGGTGTTATAGTTTTATTTAAGAGCAATTAAGCCTTGGTAACCGAAAGGTGGTGTTACAAATTGGTATCAGAGCCAAGGTTTTGACACTGAGCCTAGATGGGCCAGTTGAGTGGTCTTTGGACCGAGGGTGAGAGGAGAAATTGTGTCTAGAGGACCAATTTCGGACCTTGGTATGGTCCGGAGTGTCAAGGAGTTACTTGACCGTGCCTATAAGTTCAGGAGGTATAGCGGTGTTGTGAAACCACAACCGGTGTGGTTTATGGCCACAGGGAGAGAGGATTCCACACCAGTAGTGTTGGAGCCTTAGGATCGGTTCGGGAGGGAAGGTGAGCCCTCGTGGCCGTCGGATTTGGAAAATGTGCGCAGGGATTAAAATCCCTTTTGAATTGCACAAGAGTGTGGGGATCGCGATACGTGAACTCCCGAAAACCCAAAAATCCGAGAAGATCTATGCTGTAGATCTGGGAGGAAGGCTCGACCATTAGATCTAGCGGAATTGCGCTCAATTTAGTCGCAAAAACTTTTCGGATTTCGCAAAGTCGTGAGAGGAAGTGAGGAAGGTGAACACCTCCGAAACCTGAAACGCCGAAACGATCTACACTGTAGATCGTAGGAAGGTGGTTGACCATCCGATTCGGCAGAGGAGTAAACTGTAATTTCAAGATTTTGGCAGATGGAAGTTCGATATGTGGGGTGCACGAACTCCCGATGCTCGAAACCCCAAAATGCCGAAAGGATCTGCACTGTAGATCTGAGAAAGACCTGACCGTTGGATTTAATTTGGAATGGACGTGGACACACGGGTGTGTACCACGTGCCAGTGAGTCAAGAAAACAGGTGAGAGTGGTGGGATCCGATGACATCACTGAAGGTGACGTGGACCCTCCTGAACGTACCACATGCTACCGTGGTGAAGGGCGATAGCTGTGCTGTGGGCCCGGAGAATAAAGTAATTCGTGATTTCAGAATTCACAAAGGAGGAGCGCGAAGGCTCAAGACTCCAACTCGCGAAGTTGCGAGTTGGCGAAGAAGTGCTAGCACTTAGTCCTAGCCTACAATCATGTGTAGTAGGCACTAGCGAGGAGGGAGCCATACCCGTGTTGCATCTTGGGTATCGGCGTTTGGAGGAAATGAGTCGAGGGTCTTCGACTCACGAACTCGCGAGATCACAAGTTGCGAAAGGGTGACCTTGGTTACAAAGATTTAACTATTGGATCTTCGTGGACCGAGATTCCGAAGTTCCAAAGTCCCGGAATTTGCAGAGCTGGACAGAGCTCAGCAAACTTGTGAAGTCAAAATGTTTTTCTTGTTCACGTTGGATTATGAATGTTGTAAGTTTTCTTGAAGGTTTAAGGGCCTGACAAACTTCGGTTGACTGCACGCTGTGTGTGCAGAGTTCAACAAGTGTCAGGACAACCGAAAACTGATGCCGAAACATGGTTGCTGGGTATGAAGAAATACTTCCAACTGCAGGATTATTCCACCCATGCAGAAGGAAGAATTGCAATGTACCAACTGAAAGGAAAAGCATCCATGTGGTGGGATCAGTTGGTGCAGGTGAAACACATCAGAGAGAAAGAGGTCACGTGGAAGGTGTTTAAGAGGTATTTTGAAAAGAAATACCCGACCAAAAGATATTATGACAGAAAGATGAAGGAGTTCTTCGAACTCAAGCTAGGCAACATGACTATTGATGAGTATGAACGAAGTTTTCTGGAACTACTGAAGTATGTTCCATTCATCAAAGACGAGGCTGTCAAGATTCAAAGATATCTGAGTGGACTGCCACCTTCCATGGGTGACAAGATTCAGTATGACGATCCTAAGACTATGGAAGAAACAATAAGAAGGGCAAAATGCTTGTATGAACAACAAGGAGAAAGGCCTATCCTTCGGAAGGCTTGGAATGATCAGAGGAAGTTTAAGAAGGAACAGAGGCAGAAGGGAAACAAACCTTCCTTTTTCAGAAACAGTCTTCAGGGACAACCATCATTTAGAGAGCCGAGAATGACTGAAGAGGGAGCACAAAGACAAAGACATCCGCCCATTCAGTGCTGGGGCTGTAAAGGAAACCACAAGTACAAAGATTGTCCCCATAAAAATGGTAAAGAGAGAACTATTCATACTATTCAACAAGCTGAAACAATGGAGGATATGGGCTGCAGAATGCCGAGGATCTATGCAGCCCTAGACAACAAGCAAGCAGAAATTCAATCGCACATGATTGAAGTGGAAGGTATGATTAACAACCGACCATTAATTATTTTAATTGATTCAGAGGCTAGCCATAGTTATGTAGATCCTAGGGTGATGGAAAGTTTGCGTTTATCAAGGAGCAAACATGAAAAGTCTTGGCTAGTGCAGTTAGCCACAGGAACCAAAAGGAAGGTCACTGAATTGGTTAAGTCCTGTTCAGTAGACATGAAAGGAATGCGCACTAAGGCTGAATTGAACATTCTACCTTTAGGCTCATACAATTGCTTAATTGGGATGGACTGGTTGGACCAACACCATGCCCTTATGGATTTCCGTAACAAGATATTTACATGCCTGAACGAAGAGGAAAATCAGGTAACAGTCCAAGGAATTCCCAGAGACATGGCTATTAGGGAAATCTCATCCATGCAACTGAAGAAATGTTACCGGAAAGGCTGTCAATTATTTGAAGCTCGGGTGGAAGAGGCATCCCGAGATGTAGTCTCGAATCTGGAAGACCACGAGATACTCAAAGAGTTCAAGGATGTATTTCAGGAGGTACCCGGACTACCTCCGAAGAGGGACATCGATTTTTCTATAAATTTGATGCCTGGAGCAGCTCTAGTTTCGAAGGCTCCTTATAGAATGAGTACGCCAGAGCTGAAAGAGTTGCAATTGTAGCTCGAAGAGCTACTAAAGAAGGGATACATTCACACCAACATGTCACCGTGGGGTGCCCCGGTCCTATTCATGAAGAAGAAAGATGGGACGTTGAGGCTGTGCATTGATTTCCGACAGTTGAATAAGATAATTGTCAAGAACAAGTATCCTCTGCCAAGGATCGATGATCTTTTTGATCAATTGAAGGATGTGAAAATATTTTCAAAAATAGATCTTCGATCAGGATATCACCAAATGAGAATAAATGAGGAGGACATTAGCAAGACCGCCTTTAGAACAAGGTATGATCATTATGAATTCACAGTGGTTCCGTTTGGACTGTCAAACACACCTGCTGTTTTCATGTGCTTAATGAATGGTGTATTCAGGGACTATTTAGACAAATTTGTCATAGTCTTCCTGGACGACATATTGGTGTATTCCAAGTCAGAGGAAGAGCATGAGCAACACCTGAGAATGGTGTTGCAAGTGTTGAGAAATCACCAGCTGTACGCCAAGCTGAGCAAGTGCTCATTTTATCAAAGGCAAATCCATTACTTGGGACATATTATTTCAGAAGAGGGGATCGCTGTGGATCCTGAAAAAGTTGAGGCCATCCGAGAATGGTCAGAGCCAAGGAATGTGGCAGAAGTTAGATCTTTTATGGGTCTAGCAAGCTACTACATAAGGTTTATAGCCAAAGTCTCAAAGATAGCTCACCCTATCACTTCCTTGCAAAGGAAGGAGAAGAAGTTTCAGTGGACTGAAGAGTGTGAGAGCAGTTTCCAGCGATTGAAGCAACTGCTAACCAGCGCTCCAATCCTGAAGATTGCAGATCCAAATATGAATTACATAGTGTGCACCGATGCGTGTAAGGAGGGGCTGGGAGGAGTTCTCAGCCAAGAGGGATTTGTAATTTGTTATGAGTCCCGAAAGATGAAAGAGCATGAAAGGAATTATGCTACTCACAATTTAGAGCTGGCAGCAATCGTCCACACATTGAGGAAATGGAGACATTACTTCATGGGAAGGAGATTTGAATTAAGAACAGACCACAACAATATGAAGTATTTATTTGATCAACCGACTTTAAATGCCAGGCAAATCAGGTGGCTGGAGTTTATGTGCAAATATGATTTTGATATCAAGCATATCAAAGGGAAAGAAAATAAGGTGGCTGATGTACTCAGCAGAAAAGTGCATGAATTACATGCTACAACCATTAGCATGTACAAGACTGAGATTAAAGATAGAATTTTGGAAGCCGCAAATGCTGATTTGTAGTACAGAGGTTTAGTATCAAAGCTACAACAACGTGAGAGACCACATAACAAGGAAAGTTTCACCTTGGGAACTGATGGCTTACTTCTGTATAAAAACAGAGTGTATGTACCCAATGTTCAAGAATTGAAGCTGGCAATTCTAAAAGAAATGCATAACGTGGCTTATGCTGGACATCCTGGATATCAAAAGACTGTGGTAGCAGTCAAAAGTCATTATTTTTGGCCGGGTATGAAGAAAGAAATCGTTAAATACATCACGAGATGTATGGAGTGCCAAAAGGTTAAGGCTGAGCATAGGCACCCAGCAGGGCTGCTGCAGCCTTTACCCATTCCCGAGTGGAAATGGGATGTGGTAACAATGGATTTTATCACCGGACTACCTAGAGCAAGCAAGCAGCATGATTCAAGCATGGTGGTAGTGGACAAACTTACTAAATCTTCCCATTTCATTCCAATGAAAACCACTCACAGGGAAACAGATGTTGCTGATATCTTCTTAAAAGAAGTGGCACGCTTGCATGGAATTCCTAAGACAATTGTGTCTGATAGGGACCCGAAATTCACTTCAAATTTCTGGAAAGGACTGTTCAAAGGATTCAGAATCTGAACTTTAGTACAACGTATCATCCCGAGTCTGATGGTCAGACAGAGAGGGTGAACAGGGTAATAGAAGACATACTAAGAATGTATGTGATGGATAAACCATCAAGGTGGGAAGACTACCTGCATTTGGTAGAATTCACCTACAATAATGGGTATCATGCATCATTGAAGATGAGCCCATTCGAAGCACTTTATGGAAGAAAGTGTAACACTCCATTGAGCTGGGATAATCCAACTGACAGAGCATTAGTTGGGCCTGAAATGCTCAAAGAGATGGAAGATCAAATGATAAAAACTAAACAAAATCTGAAAGCTGCCCAGGATAGGCAGAAAAGTTACGCTGACAGTAACAAAACCCATAGAGAATTCAAAGTGGGTGACCATGTTTTCCTGAAAGTAAAGACTAACAGGAGTTCCCTGAAGTTGGGAAGTTGTGCCAAATTGGAAGCAAGATTTTGTGGGCCATTTGAGATCCTGGAAAGGATTGGGCCAGTTGCATACATGCTTGCATTACCTGCATCTATGACTGTACATAATGTATTTCATGTTTCACTGCTTAAGAGATATATACTTGATGCTAATCATGTTATCGATTGGAATGTGATTCGGGTGGAACCAGAAGGTGTCTTGCAAGTGCATCCTGTGCGCATATTGGACAGGAAAAACAAATAGCTCTGGAGTCGAGCTATAGAGCTTGTAAAGGTTCAGTGGACCTGGTATGGTCCCGAGGACGCGACATGGGAGCATGCAGATGTTATGCGGGCAGAGTACCTGCATCTTTTTGAATTTTTTTGAAAAGCTTGCAGATGTTGTGTAAAGTTGCACTGAGGATAGTGAAGAAATAAGGGAGGGGGATTGTAATGTCCCCAAGGCCAAGCCCAGTTGTAAATCTGATGTATAAAATGAATTGTAAATATGTGTTATAGGCTGGTGAGCCAAGTTTGTATAAGCCGGTGGGCTTATGTGATTGTTAGTCCGGAGAGCCTAAGGTTTGGAGGCCAAGGGCCTGATTTTTTACTTGTATGTATGCAGCACATTAATAAATATAGACACCGCCGGGTGCAGACCGACCACGATGAATGAGTGATGGGGGAATGAGCTTCCACAGAGTGGGCAAGGAATTAAGGGCTGGAAGGTGGGAAGAGGGGCTAAGTGTTGAGCCTAAGGGCCAAGCCTAGGGGCTTAAGCCTTGGGAATAATATTTTATTATTATTCCAAAAAGCCACATGAATTATGTGAGTGTGACATTTTTATCCTAAGTTTTTGGGAAGGACGAGGGACTACCAAATGGGAAGGAATGCATGCTGAATGGATCGCATGCAGTTCCATGAGTGACAAGTGTCAACCCTGGTGCATGCGAATAAAACGACCAAGATGAGCCGTGAAAGGGTTCCTCGCCCATTCCACCCAACTGCCTGAGCGTGTATGGAGTGCTGAGAAGTAGGACCGACCCAAGCTTGCAGAGAACCCTCGTGCTTCCCTGTGAGCTGAAAAGCCTATGTTTGGCTCTGAAAAAACCCGTGTAAATCCTCTGTTCTGAAAGCTGAGAAGCCTGTGTTCGTTTCTGAAAAGTTCGGGTTCACCCTCTCCGTTCTGAGCTGTGGAACCCATGTCATTCCTTGCGTGGATTGTTTGTCACGTGTTCCCAAGAACCAACATTGTGAGACCTTGCGCCATTGCTAAGCCTGTTTGGGGAGCCCGTATTTGTTTTTCCAGTTGGATGTGGTGGCCACGCAGAGCTGGACTGTGTGTGGCTTGCTGGCCAGTGCAAGTTTTGATTGAGCCTGTGTATGACCTCTCTCGAGGTGAGAGAGGTGACTGCTGTTGGAAGAGGCAGGTTGTTAGGCCTGTAAGCAATTCTCTCCAGGTGAGAGAGTTTGCTAGGAAGTGGTTTCTTCCAGAGAGTTTCCAGCACCAACTTCGGGCTCTGAGACTTCCTGATCCGGCCTGTTGCCGAGACCCAGAGAGGGAGGTTATCACTGATGGACTGTGCTTGTGAAGGTGTATACTCCTCGGCGAAACATGCATGTGGGGAATGAGAGTCTGGTAGTAGTGGGCGTAAGATGGAATCTTGGGAAGAGTCCTTCAGATTTTTCTGTGCTGTTTTCCCTGTAACCTCAGCCTAGCCTAGGATTCCTTGCCTTGGGGTGGAGCTTAGTCCCAGCTTGGGGGTGACCCATTGCTGAGTTGATGAGTAGTGTGGTCTAAGGTTGGGAGGTTTGTGGATGGCCTGCATGTGGTTGGTGGAATCTACCACTGTTTTGAAGATAAGTATCAGATAATGTTTAATCATGTATTCTGCTGTATATATCAATTTAATGTTAATACTATTGATTGCTGATTATAGCAGTAAATCTTATGTTTACTCTGAGTTTAATTGAATCTCTTGATTAAATGCATGTTATTACTATAATGGCGGTATGAGGTATGTACAAAGTGGTGTTATAGTTTTATTTAAGAGCGATTAAGCCTTGGTAACTGAAAGGTGGTGTTACAAATTGGTATCAGATCTAAGGCTTCGACACTGAGCCTAGATGGGCCAGTTGAGTGGTCTTTGGACCGAGGATGAGAAGAGAAATTGTGTCTGGAGGACCAATTTCGGACCTTGGTATGGTCCGGAGTGTAAAGGAGTTACTTGACCATGCCTATAAGCTCAGGAGGTATAACGGTGTTGTGAAACTGCAGCTGGTGTGGTCTATGGCCATAGGGAGAGAGGACTCCACACCAGCAGTGCTGGAGCCCTAGGATCAGTTCGGGAGGGAAGGTGAGCCCTCGTGACCATCGGATTTGGAAAATGTGCACAGGGATTAAAATCCCTTTTGAATTGCATAGGAGTGTGGGGATTGCGATACGCGAACTCCCGAAAACCCGAAAATCCGAGAATATCTACGCTGTAGATCTGGGAGGAAGGCTCGACCGTTAGATCTAGCGGAGTCACGCTCGAGTTAGTCGCGAAAAATTTTCGGATTTCACAAAGTCGCGAGAGGAAGTGAGGAAGGTGAACACCTCCGAAACCTGAAGCGCCGAAACGATCTACGCCGTAGATCGTACGAAGGTGGTTGACCGTCCGATTCAGCGGAGGAGTAAACTGTAATTTCAGGATTTCGGCAGATGGAAGTTTGAGATGTGGGGTGCACAAATTCCCGATGCCCGAAACCCCGAAACACCGAAAGGATCTGCGTTGTAGATCTGAGAAAGACCTGACCGTTGGATTTCATTTGGAATGGACGTGGACACACGGGTGTGTACCATGTTCCAGTAAGTCAAGAAGACAGGTGAGAGTGTTGGGACCCGATGATGTCACTGAAGGTGACATGGACCCTCCCGAACGTACCACGTGCCACGGTGGTGAAGGGCAACAACTGTGCTATGGGCCTGGAGAATAAAGTAATTCCTAATTTCAGAATTCACAAAAGAGGAGCGCGAAGGCTCAACACTCCAGCTCATGAAGTTGCGAGTTGGTGAAGAAGTGCTAGCACTTAGCCCTAGCCTACGGTCATGTGTAGCAGGCACTAGCGAGGAGGGAGCCATACCCATGTCGCATCTCGGGTATTGACGTTTGGAGGAAATGAGTCGAGGGTCTTCGACTCACGAACTCGCGAGATCGTGAGTTGTGAAAGGGTGACTTTGGTTACGAATATTTAACTGTTGGATCTTCGTGGACCAAGATTCTGAAGATCCGAAGTCCCGGAATTTGCAGAGCCGTTCAGAGCTCAGAAAACTTGTGAAGTCAAAACGTTTTTCTTGTTCACGTTGGCTTATGAATGTTGTAAGTTTTCTTGAAGGTTTAAGGGCCTGACAAACTTCGGTTGACTGCATGCTGTGTGTGCAGAGTTCAACGAGTGTCAGGACAGCCGAAAACTGATGCCGAAACATGGTTGCTGGGTCTGTTTGGGGAGCATGTATTTGTTTTTCCGGTTGGTTGTGGTGGCCACGAAGAGCTGGACTGCACGTGGCTTGCTGGCCAGTGCAAGTTTTGATTGAGCTTGTGTATGACCCCTCTCCAGGTGAGAGAGGTGTCTGTTGTTGGAAGAGGCAGGTTGTCAGGCCTGTGAGCAATTCTCTCCAGGTGAGAGAGTTTTCTAGGAAGTGGTTTCTTCCAGAGAGTGTCCAGCACCAGCTTCGGGCTCTGAGACTTCCTGATCCAGCCTGTTGCTGAGACCCAGAGAGGGAGGTTAGCACTAATGGAATGTGCTTGTGAAGGTGTATATTCCCGAGCGGAACAGGCATGTGGAGAATGAGAGTCTGGTAGTAGTGGGCGTAAGATGGCATCTTGGGAAGAGTCCTTCCGGTTTTTCTGTGATGTTTTCCCTGTAACCTCAGCCTAGCCTAGGATTCCTTGCTTTGGGGTGGAGCTTAGTCCCAGCTCAGGGGTGACCCATTGCTGAGCTGATGTGCAGTGCGGTCTAAGGCTGGGAGGTTCGTGGAAGGCCTGCACGTGGTTGGTGGAATCTACCATTGTTTTGAAGATAAGTATCAGATGATGTTTAATCATGTATTCTGCTGTGTATATCAATTTAATGTTAATACTATTGATTGTTGATTATAGCAGTAAATCTTATGTTTACTCTGAGTTTAATTGAATCTCTTGATTAAATGCATGTTATTACTATAATTTTGGTATGATCTATGTACAAAGTGGTGTTATAGTTTTATTTAAGAGCGATTAAGCCTTGGTAACCGAAAGGTGGTGTTACAGATAATTTCTCAAAGGATGCCATAAAGTTTGTGATTGAGCCTATTTGTCATAGCTTGGTAAGCCACCCCAAATAGTGAGTATCTCTCTCGAAACATGCATGGCTACCTTGATCAAAATGACTCCAATCAATGTAGCATGAATAATATTTTTTATACCATTCCCATCACTGCCATCGTTTAAAATGTAGATACAAGACCCCCACCTTGAGTTTCATCATGTCATCCATAATTCCCTGGAGGTAAAAGTAGTGTTCCATCTGGGTGGGTGACCCATCCCGATGAGTTAGAACCATCAAAATTGTTTAGGTCCACCTGAGGAGAACGATATCAAATGTTATTATCCATTGGTCTATTATTGTGCATACCCAAAGAGGGTTGTGGGTTGCTAAATGGTCCTGAGTTAGAAGTTTCTTCCTGGTGTGGCTCAATGTGTTGTGCAGTCCAATGGTGTTCTTCTCGTATGCCCCGAGTTAGAATACTCGTCAACTTCTTAGTCAACATTTTTTCAAAGTTGGCTATGTTCTCAATCAACTTCTCATCTAGATTCTTAGCCAACTTCTCATCCAACCCATTTATGTTCTCCTGAAGTTTATTGAGCTAATCTTCCACTAATTCCAACTTGCCTACATTAGAATGGGTGGTCATGTTGTTTGGGAAAGTATGAGGTGGTTTATAGGTACTATCCTTCATGGGTGAGCTCCTGGAAAAAACATTGGGTCCTAAGGAAAATGGAGTGTCAGGTGCTATAGCTCTATGATATATGTGTGGGGTCCAACAATAGTATTCAACCCAATATCTCAAGGCACTAACTAAGGAGGCTCAAATGTTCCCTTATCCGTACTACTTGACTACCCAGTTACCAGAGAGTGGTCTCCCCGAGTGTTGTTATTGATGTACTATAGAAAAAAGATGTTCGATTAGCTTATCTAAAGAGGGTTTCAGGTATACCCCAGGGAATTTCTATATACCCAAGGGTACGTGGAAGTGAGATTCTGTATATACGTATTGTCTAATGCAACACTACTCGAACGGGTACTAATAGGGGTTACAAGGGTTTCCAACAATGTGATTCCACTTGTATTTCTCATGTGTATTCTTCCCCTACCATAGGTTTACCCATTGAACAAAATATCAAAAGACATTGGAACACGTCTCAAAATTTAGTTTTTTAAATTTATGAGCTTGCTAACTCAAGAAAAAATTCCTAAAATCACTAGAAAATAACTTGTGCAAGGTAGGGTTTGAGGTTGGAAATATAAAATGATCACAACTTCTGCCATACTTATTGAATTAGCTATTATGACCCCGACTATGAAATTCCATAGCTTCTTTGGATCTACTAGCACTAGTTTGATTGAATTCTATGTATTCTATCAAAAGATATCCAATCTACGCAATTCATGGCCTTCCCAGAAAAAAATCCTGAAAAAAGATTAATTTTAAATCAATGATATCTCCACTTTCTGGAGTCCATCTTGGATGATTTTTCTTTTTGAAATTGGGTATTTTTTGAGAGGAATTCAGATCTTAAGCTAGATTCTCCAAGTTCTACACAATTTTTTTTAGGAATTGGCCTTAATCAACAAAAAGAAGAAAAACAATTCCCACTTCGTGCTTAAAAATTCTCCAACTTCATGCCAAAGAAAGAGCTCTGATACCACTTATAGTGTACTTAACCCAAAAAATTTAGAGCAATCACATAAAATATAATGAAAAACCCAAGAAAACAAGAGAAAATAGAGATAAACCCTAAGAAAGACCTCTTTGATAATAAAAAATAGAGATCTATGTTCACTTTCCTCTTTAAGGAGGAAACCTATAAGAGCAATGCTCCATATACAATAAAAATACTTGACAAAACATTACATAAAATTCTTCTTAATATATAACTATCCATAGAGAATTTTAACTACCTATGGGCCCCTTATAATGAGGGTTGTGTTGTGGCCACAACATCCCCAATTTCGTTTTGCTTTTATAAGAAAAAAGAAATCCTCCCCTACCAAAAGTTTTATCCCTAATGCCCAATCTACTACTACTATGAGCCTATTGTATATTGTTTGACTACCTAAGGGGTTTAGGGGTTTGTATTTTTAATGATTGCTTATCTTTGAGGAGGTTTTGATTGCTCAAGATATCTTTGTTGATTGTACCTTTTATGTTGTTCTTTAGTACGCCTTTGTTTTCTAATGCTCCTTTTATCCTTTTACATGCTCCTTGTAAATAGTCTTTTGAAACACTTTTACCCATTGATCATGTTTATTGACTCTTCTGAGCTAATGTTTGATCGATATTTAACTTCTATTTTCTATGATGATTTCATGCTCTATCTTGTATCTTGGTTTGAAGTGGTCTTCAAAGTAGATCAAAAAGTGACCATAATTGAATCAAAACAAGAAGATCTCAATGCATGGGATGTCCGTGGAGAAGCAATTGAAGGCTGGTCTTACAATGTGATCACGATATTAAGGCTTCCTAAGGTCAAGTTTGAGTAGCCTAAGATGACCTCAATAATGCATGATTGTTCCTTGTCTAGAAAACCTGGGTAACATTCCATTAAGGCTCTTAGGATTGTCTATGATACTAATTGGCCTTTTGAATTTAATGTTTGATCATTTTGTCATTCTTTTTTATTTTACTGGTGCCATGAGCAGGTGGTGTAGGCAGCTTAAAGCTTGGTCTTATGTGATTTTTCCCACTACGATCTAGATTCTAATCATCTTCTTGTACATGCTTATGATTTCATTTTGATTTCTTCCTACTATTCATTTCTCATTTTGATGGACATTTGGCAAGCTATCCTCTCAATGGGTTAAATGTTATTTCATTAATTGGTTGTTGATCCTATTTGATTGCAAGTTTTGGTGCTCTATATTTCGCCTTGAAGGGAATTTGTTTTTGAGGGCGTGTTGATTTCTTATACATTATCTTGAACTGTCATCTCATTGCATCATTGAGAAATGAAGAGTTAACTGTAATAAAAGAGCATATAGTCACATCACATCTTCTGGATTGCCCAATACATTCGTGGTATTCACAATTATGTTTGTGTAGCATAGGTGTGACTAAACAAGGTGGTTTCTTCTCTCCATATTTTCCTTTACTTTCCTTCTACTCAACACGCCTAACATATAATAACGATAATGAAAACTTGTGAACAAAAAGAGCACTAGAAGGAAAATCCATAGATTCAACAGAATACACTATGAATTGCACTGAAGCCTCATTACCTTATGTTCATAACCTTGTTTAAGAGCTTGGGGCAATGAATTCTAGAGTATTATATTGCAGTTGTTAATATCAATCCTACATGGAAATGGTTTACATTTAAATGTTTGATAATTGAACCACTTTTATCTTTCACRCCTYGATTTGCAATATCATAATATTATTAAGGAAGGATCRATTGCTTTGGATAGGATATACACACTTATTTTTATGCCTATTCATTTATTTCTTTAMCTYTGCTCTTGGAAATTGTTTACCTTGAATAYTTGGAGTKAACACTAATGCTRGGTTTAATTRTGTCYAGGAGCAAAGTATGCCRAGACCTAGGATGAAGAAGAGAAAGAAAACAYGGGAAAGAAGYTGCAAGTTTTGTGCACACTGTAACGGCCTTRGAACTCTTTTCCAAACCATGGAACCCTSAAGTTGGCCTTGGGAAACCCCAAATTTAATCATCTGYCAGCTTCAACTTTATGCACGACTATGGGAACCCTTAATCTTATTCATATTGACCAGATTCATACAAATTTTGATCATCATTGACCCCGACATTTGGAATCTAGAYGTCCAGAGCTTTCATCATCCAAATATTTTTCTCCCCAACCCRGATGCTAGATGTGGAATCATGATCTCAGCTGATGGAACCTTGACGTYGCATTATCCATTCGCTACATGCCACTTGTCTTACACAGAACCCAATTTTCATTCGAAATTGTAATTATTTTATTCATCCACAATCTGGTCTCATTCAACCTAGCCCTTGTTGAATTTTTAATACSCRGATMTGAGATTTCAATTTAATTRTCACATTGATTTTATTTTGGATATCCATAATACTCATAATATGTATWTTTTTTAAATTTCYCRAATTTCTTRGCGTGGAACCTTGATATGCAGTTGGAACCTTGATYRAGATGTGGAACCCTGATCYRCAGTCGAAACCTTGATTTGCARCCAAAATATTGATATGMRGTTGGAACCTTGATCCAGATGTGGAACCYYGATCCACAGTCAGAACCTTGATCTGTATTTGGAACTCARACTCATTGTAACAACCCTAGTTAAATAGTTGCTTAAGGTTTATCAAGTATAGTTAATTAAATAATTAACTGTCCTAATGTGTATTAGTTAAGTAATGATTAATTATTAATAATATTAATTAATTAATTAATTATTGTTTAATATATGTTGATTAATTAATTAATTGATTACTTAACACATTTAATGTTTGGGGTAACGAATTAAAGGYTTAATAACTTTTAATTTATTATTAGAAAACTTTACGTAAGAAGTGAAAGGGTATTGAATGGAGGGATAAGGTATTAAAGGGTATTGAATGGAGGGATAAGGTATTAAATGGAGGGATAGGGTATTAAATGGAGGGATAAGGTGGGTGGCATTAAATGAAGGAGGAGGCGGTGAATGGGAAGGAGGATATGAGGGGGCAGAGACATTCGGGAGGGGGAATTATGGAATTTTGGAGGGAAAGAGAGCATTTTGAGAGCATGGACTGTATTTTGCTGTCTGTGATATTGTTATGGTTTGGGAGTTTGGGTGGACTGTTATAGGGGTGCACCAGGTTGCTGGGAGTTTTGGGCTCGAGGGCCAGGAATCCTCACGGAATCCTGGAGCTAGGGAGTCGGACAGGCTCTGTTCCTAGATGACAGGGAGGAAGATTCGGTTTTGGGCAGGGTTTGGGCAGAGTTTGGGTAGAGAAACAACGAGGACAGACAAAGTTTGGAGAAATAGCATCAGACAGAGGTATGCATTTTCATATATTTTCATGATTATGGGATGGTTATGTGATTTATTTTCATGCTGTTAATACATTTAATTTCTGTTGAATATGTTATGGTTAAATGCTGAAGATTGAATTGTACAGGATAACATTTAGTTACTCTCTATTTTTAACTTGTGTTTTATAAGGCTCTGTGGGGACAGAGACCTTACACATGGTATCAGAGCCTTAGTTTGAAATCTGGGACCAAAGGCCCACCTACCCACCCATCCTCTTGAGTCTAGACAAAAAGCTATTTTGAACAATGCATGGCTTCTTATCTCTTCAACTTATCTGCAGAGTAAGAATAAATGTCATATTCTATTTACAAAACCTATATTTTCAATAGTTGTTGTAACCCATTACATGGAAGAGACACCTAATGCAAAGTGTAAGATTCCTGTACGAATACAACAAGAACAATTCAGCAGTATTCTTCAACCTTATTCATCCGCTTGTTCTTGAGCTTACATGATTGATTCATACAATTTTGCACCTATAAAACACAATTATGTGGACAAAAGAACAAGGTTACATATCTGTTATTTTCAAAAAGTTAAGAAACCCTCAATAACAAACCTCTTGAATGATGTTTTTGGCACCAAATATCACCCCACCTACTGAAAAGTGTTTCAAGACCACCTACTGAAAACTATGTTAGTGTACCATCTGCAACTTCCAGTCAGACACCATACAACTATAGATTTGCAGAGGAGAGGTTCCATAAGAAACACCCTGAAGTACTCAGCCGAACTGTCTAGCAGATGAAAAAAATTGCCAAATTCACTGAAAGTGATAAAAAAAAAACACCAAAAATCTTAAGGTTGAAAAACAGAACTAAATCTATACATCTGCAATACTTAGTCAATAAATGAAAATCCATGTGTATATAGCAGTTGGTGGGAATATAACTCCTAACCTGCTATATATAGGACAATAACTTCATCATTCCGCACAAAGCACCTAGGACGAGACCAAGCACCACGAAGGAGGAGCATGCAATGGTGCACTACACGTCACATGGAGAAGGAGCCAAAGCCGTAGACTAAGAACCGAGCAAAGTCACATGGAGGAGGAGCCCAAGGGGCGATATTATTTTTGCATTACACGTATGTCTACAAACCACAAACCCCCAGTATGACTATTCACCCATAAGATTTCCGTAATGGATAGGCTCTCATACTCCCTACCACTAAACGAAAATTAAACCATATCTAGAAATCCGATAGGTTATCTATACACCTGCAGTACTTAACCACTAAATGGAACTACCGCCACTGAATGAAAATACTTAGAATCAAACCCATTGTATGACTTTATTCTTTCTGTCATGGATGGGATCTCAAATTTAGGTGTATTCAAAATGGACGTGAAATTTTTCAAAACTGATATCCAGTTGCACAACACCCGACCAATCATGAGGGGTTGGGGTTCGACTCTGTTTTGTTCTGAAACCCGACGAAGGATAACAAAGCGGCCGGATCCAGTCGGCGGAGGGAGAAAGTTATTGTATTTAGGTGTAACAGAGTGCATTAATGGAATACAAAAATAAAAACTATTGATCCGAAGGCCAATCTCTAATTATTGGACTTTAAGGCCACAAGTTGTCGAGTCAAGCACCCGGGAGCTACACCAAAGATCAAAGCACCAACTACTAAGTTTGCACACAAAGCCCAACACACAAGGCAACAAGTACCAAGCGCAAGTCACAAGGAGAAGCCAAAAGAGAGCACTATGCGTCCAGAAGAAAAACTAAACCAAAAAACCAGAAAAATTAATGGAATCTAGAAATAAAACTAAACCATGCCCTTATTCAACAGAAGAAAAGCATGTGGATGTAGAGGACCCAAAACACATATTTAGGACTGCTATTCAACAACAAAAAAAAATGCATATGAAATAAATGGATAGAACTGTACATTTTAGAGAAGTCGAGAACTTACTGAGAGGGGAAAACACACAGTCCTAACAACAACATGCAACCCACGGGCCAAGCACTCGAGAGGTATACCAAGTCGCATGCCAACACAATACAAAAGTTTACTATGCGCTCACAGTTCTTCCGAATATACAACCTAGCCACACTGTATGCCAAAGTATTGACAACAGCCCCAAGCACGAGCCACGAGGAGGGAGCCCACGAGAGGCATGCTGAGGCATGCTTTTCAAAGTATTGTTATTTGCTGAAGGCACCAGGCATAGCGTAACAACACACAGGCCCAACCCGAAAACTTTTAAAAATGGCTGCAGGATCATGGGTTTTGAACCCGCGACCTGTAGCCACACAACTCACCAAAACGCATAAAGAGCGCAGCCTGTAAAACATAATATTCAAAGGATAATCTACAGGAAATAAGAACAGTATGCCGAGCACCCATATCTTGTGACTTCTGCGCTAAGAAAAAAAGAAAAGCCAAGGCCATGGAAACTCGTACCGAGCACCAAGCCACCAAGAAGAAGCCACAGAGGAGCAGAGGGAACGTGCCACTGTATACGATGCACCCTCCAGACCTTGAAACCATGGACACAGGGTCAGTCGAGCAGGGAAATGGCCATGGCCGCCAGCCTCATCCTTCACCCTAAGCGTTTAGAAAAAAAAAAGAAAAAACGAAATGTAAAGGGGAGAGAGGGTAGAGTTTGAAGAGATAAAAAGGGATGAGATTAGGGTTAAGGGATGAGCGCCAGGGTTGGGGTCACGTGGGTCTCATGCGAGGACCCACTGCCCGACCTTAAATATTTTTTTTTAATTATTATTTAATTATTATTATTTTTTTCTTAGGTTATTTATTTTATTTTGTTTTAATTACTTTGAATTATTAAAATTGTATTATAATTACTTGTTTTAATTGTATTTTAAATTTTATAAGGATTAATTCAAAATTTTAAAATATTATTTATTTATTTATTTAAAAAAAATTAATTTCAAATTTTAACTTTATTACAAGAATTAATAATATTGATTAAAGGATTAATAAGAGTGATTAATTAATTAAATGACTAATTAATTAGAAAGTGTAATTAACATAACATATGATTCAAATAAAATTTATTTTGGATTAGATTAAATTTTGTTGGAGCAGATGGGTTTTGAACCCACGACCACTCACCATAGTCCAAGCCTTGGAAAACAACCAAACACCAACGTGCCACACATGAGTTGTTACAAAATAAATTCATATATAAATAAATTAATGATCAATAGTCATAAAGTACTATCCCGAAGTATAATATCCAATTATCCAAGTTAACCAAGCACTGAGTTCCATGCCCTCAACCATTGAGCCAAGCGCCAAGTCCTTCCATTCCCTTCCACCAGTCAAAGCCAAGCACCAAGCCCACAAGGGAGAATTTCGTGCACAACGTATTAACATTACAAAACTTTAATGTGAATAATGGGTTTGAAACCTATTATTATTAATCAAATACATATATCCCCTTGATTAATGAATGTAATAGTGTAACTTTATAATTTACAGGTTAGAAGTCCTTGTAGAGTAGCGGGAGTTTGATGCATGTTATGGGAAATAGTCAGGGTAGAATAGGGGTCTAATAGAAATCACCATATAAGGGATCTGATGCACTGTGGCGAGTGTGGTACAGTTCTAGCGTAACTACCAAGAGAGAGGGTCAATAGTTTTCTTAGGCGAAGACATCAAGCTTAGACGCTTTAACCCTAACCTAGCCACCTCCCCTAAAGAGAGTAACGTCTGTTTACAGACAAGTAAAAAAAAACTTACGCCTAACCCTGTTTTGTAGTTTAAGTTGCGCAAATGTGAAATGTCCTTGAACTCACCCTGACAACTTTGGTTGATGCAGGTTAAATCATATAGGATGGTTAGGACCCGAGGGAATCGAGGCAGAGGGGCATCGTCACAGGGACACCCAGCGCCGCCAGCGCCATCGCCTGAACTAGCTCTCATACTGCGCTCTTTGGAGGCCATAAATGACACTTTAAAGGGGCGTCAACCAATAGGGATCGAAGTGGAGCCCCCACCATCTGGAATGGGTAATCCAGAAGTGTTAAGGGATTCAGGGGGAGGACCTCCACCCAAAGACATCACTAGAGAACTGCAGAGGATCAAACTTTGGGAGTTTTCTAGGGGTCGTGCCAGTGAACGTGCAGAAGCATGGTTGGAAGGCATGACAAGGTGTTTTTCCTTAAGAGACTATGCGTCCACTTCAAAGGCGAAGATAACAATTTTTTAGTTAAGAGACAGTGCCTTGAACTGGTGGGGAAACTTGGAAAGACAACTGCATCTTACTCCAAACACTGTATCTTGGGAACTTTTCGAGGAGAGGTTCCGAAGGAAATATCTACCAGCTTACTATGAGGAATAGTAGGTGGGAGCATTTCATGCTCTAGTACAGGGAAACAAGACCGTATAAGAATACGGGATTAGGTTTATGGAATTGGTCAAATATGTTTCATATATGGATAATGACCAACGACGGGCAGAACGATTTGTCTATGGGTTAAACCCTAAGATAAGGGCTATGGTGTGGATGTGGAAACTGTCTTCAGTAGCGGAAGCTGTGGAAAATGCGTGTTATGCGGAGGAACACATGAACTTAACCGGAGGTATGAGACTGACCTTTCCGCATCATCCTGGATTCATGGGAAAGGTCCCTAGGACATATCCCAGGGGAGGGGGCTCAAGGCCACCTCCATATGGTAACATAGTCGCACCAAGGAAAATAGCCGCAAGGATTTCAATGGCAACGAGTGTAGCATCTCGTTCATCACCAACGACACAGGTAGGTCCACGGCCATCTCAGGGAGCAGCTAGTAGGGGTAGGGGTTCCAGGGGAAGGAACTCATTTCAGAGACAGTCACAGAACAATGCGCAGGTTCAATCCCGTGTTACCTATTGGGGGTGTGGAGGAATCCATTACCAACGTGACTACCCAGAGTTACAATCAGGATTTGTGCATAGAGAAGGAAAGGCCCCGATGGGAAGAGCAAGTGGTAGCCACCAGATTTACACAGCGGTTAATAGTCGCCAGGAAGAACATCAATCCACAGTGGTGGAGTCATCAGGTACACTAAATCATATCAATGTAAATATTTTATTTGATTCTGGTGCTACAGATAGTTTCATTTCACCATGTGCATTAGAAAAGAGTGGGTTGGCAGCCTACGAGCACGATGAATTTAAACAAGTCGATATGGCTTCGGGGGAAAAACAAGCGGTAGGACCTAGCGTTGATAATTGTATAGTAGACCTAGGAGTGTGTACTACCAGGTTGAAGGTATACGTCACTGATCTCGGGACGTATGACCTAATCATTGGAATGGATTGGTTAGAAGCTCACCGAGCTTTGGTAGATTGTTTCGCAAAAATGGTGCTCTATGTTGACGACGAAGGAATGCTAGTAGAGATCCAGGGTGTACGAAGAAAGGTGTCATTACGCTTTATCTCAACTATGAAGGTTAAGCGATGCTTGAGGCAAGGGTGTCGACTATATGTAGTGGAAGTAGTGAATGAAAGGAAGGGACCCTCCTTGGATCAATACCCGGTATTGTCAGAATTTAAGGATGTTTTTCGGAACGAGTTACCAGGGTTACCTCCTAAGAGGGAGCTTGATTTTACTATTGAGATGAAACCTGGTGCATAACCAATTTCCAAGACTTTGTATCGAATGACAACGCCGAAACTTTGTGAGTTGCAAATGCAGTTAAAAGAGTTACTGGACTTAGGGCTAATAAGGCCCAGTGTCTCACCTTGGGGTGCACCAGTAATTTTTGTAAAGAAGAAGGATGGTTCCTTACGATTGTGTATAAACTACAGGGACTTGAACCGTGCTATAGTGAAAAATAGGTACCCAATGCTGCGAATAGATGACCTCTTCGATCAGATGAAAGGAGCAACGGTATTCTCAAAGATCGATTTGCGACCAGGGTATCACCAGTTAAGGATTAAGGAAGGCGATATCCCAAAAACTGCCTTTCGAACTCGGTTCAGACATTACAAGTTTGTCATAGTACCTTTCGGATTGACCAATGCGCCAACAATATTCATGAGCCTCATGAACAGAGTATTCTGTAAGTACGTAGACCGTTTTGTACAAGTCTTTCTAGATGACATCCTCATCTATTCCAAAAACGAAAGAGAGCATGAGGAACACTTGCGAGTGGTGTTATCCTGCCTTAGAGAGAACAAATTGTATGGGAAGTTGTTGAAGTGTTCCTTCTTCCAGAAAGAGATCCACTATTTAAGTCATATCATTTCCGGTGAAGGAATCTCTGTGGACCCAGAAAAGGTAAAGGCCATTATGGAGTGGCCAGTGCCGAAAAGTGCCCATGAGGTGAAAAGATTCATGGGACTAGCAGGTTATTATCAGAGATTTGTGGAAGGATTCTCAAAAATAGCGAAACCCATCACCACTTTGCAGCGCAAGGGGGTCAGGTATGAATGGACATAAGAATGTGATAGTGCATTCATTGAGATTAAGAGGTTACTAACTAGTGCACCAATTCTACGAGTGTCGGATATGGAAAAAGAATTCACAGTCTGCACGGATGCCTCGAAGCAAGGGTTGGGGGCCGTGCTAATGCAGGATGGAGGAGTGATAGCTTATGTGTCAAGGAAGTTGAAGAAACACAAAGAGCTATACGTGAATCATGATTTAGAGTTGGCAACTGTAATGCTAGCTCTGAAACTTTGGAGGCACTATCTTGTGGGGCGAAACTTTGAGCTCAAAATAGACCATCAAAGTTTAAAACATCTCTTCACTCAAAGGGATCTAAATGCCAGGCAAAGGCGATGGAGTGAGTTTATGAGTGAGTATGATTTGGGTATTTCATACATCAAAGGAAAGGAAAATGTGGTCGCAGATGCCTTGAGTAGGAGAGCATGTGTCTTCTCCTTGGTACACTTAAAGGTCAATCTGAGGGAACGTGTGTTGACGCAACTCCAATGAGACAGTTGGTATTTAGAGGTTACTTCAAAACTCCAGAGTCGGAGGAAATTAGATCCAAAGTATGAAGGATATAGTCTAGAAGCAGACAGACTATTGAGATATCAGGGAAGGATGTACATCCCTGAAGATGGGGATATTCGAAGCAGCATACTGAAGGAAGCCCATAGGGCACTTTATTATGCGCATCTGGGTGTGAAGAAGATGTATGCATACATGAGTAAGCTTTTCTTCTAGGTAGGCATGAAGCACGATGTAGTCCATTTTGTCGCCAAGTGCCTAGAGTGTCAACAAGTGAAAGCCGACCACCATCACCCGACAGGCCTCCTACAACCACATGATGTTCCTATGTCCAAGTGGGAAGTCATCTCTATGGATTTTGTTGTGGGGTTGCCACTCACATCTCATAGACACAATGCCATTCTTGTGATAGTTGATAAGTTAACCAAGAGTGCTCATTTTATTCCGATTAGAGACACTTACGATGTCACTGATGTGGCACGTGTGTTTGTAAGTGAGGTCATCCGTTTGCACGGGATACCTAAGAAGATCATTTTAGATAGGGACTCCAGATTCACTTCTAGGTTTTGGACAAATTTGC
This sequence comes from Picea engelmannii, assembly GCA_009831015.1. Taxonomy (NCBI): domain Eukaryota; kingdom Viridiplantae; phylum Streptophyta; class Pinopsida; order Pinales; family Pinaceae; genus Picea; species Picea engelmannii. The sequence continues at coordinate 51,347 of ML803826.1, read as the reverse complement.
AGTCAACATTGGGGACTCAGTTGAACTTAAGCACAACTTATCATCCTGAAACTGATGGGAAAACTGAGAGAGTGAATCAAGTCATGGAAGACATGCTCAGGATGCATGTCATGGATAATCAAACCCATTGGGAGAAGTACCTACCTTTTGTAGAGTTCGCCTACAATAACAGTTTTCGTAGCTCCATCAGAATGCCACCCTACGAAGCTCTGTATGGAAGACCATGTAGAACGTCATTGAGTTGGGATAGATTAGAAGACCAACTAATAGTTGGGCCAAAATTGATTCAAGAGATGGATGAACATGTGATTCAGATTAGGCAGAGACTAAAGGAAGCACAGGATAGGCAGAAAAGTTATGCGGATGCACATAGGACCGACCGGAGTTATGAAGTGGGAGACTAGGTTTTCATTCGTATTAGGCCTAATAAGAGTACCATACGGTTTGGGAAGGAGACAAAGTTGTCACCTCGATTTATAGGACTGTTCAAAATCCAAGAGAAAATTGGACCCGTTGCCTATCGTCTTGTACTGCCACCCCACTTGCATAAAACTCATAATGTTTTTCATGTATCTGTTTTACGTCATTATGTTGCTGATGAATCACATAAACTAAATTGGAAGGAACTGCAGGTATCAGACGTGGTAACTCTCACGGTAGAACCGTTACGTATATTGGACCGTAGAGTCCGACAGCTCAGGAACCGTCTGGTAGACCAGGTTAAGGTCTAGTGGGACAAGTATAGTCCAGGATTTACTACTTGGGAGGACGCTGAGACACTACGATGAGATTATCCCTCACTTTTTTGACCACCTCGAGAATCTAGTGGGACAAGTATAGTCCAGGATTTACTACTTGGGAGGACGCTGAGACACTACGACGAGATTATCCCTCACTTTTTTGACCACCTCGAGAATATGTTTCTTGAAGTTTGGGTGTATGTAACACCACCTTTTGACTTAGACATCCAGGATTACCTGAGGCCTAAACACCTTTATTTTCTATTCACAAGTGAAACTATTAAATGATACACTTGAACTTTTAAGACGTATGAATATTTATGAATGTTTAATTGTTATTGATGATGATGGATATGATGCGATCTACTATGTGAATGTAAATTCTATGAATGTCTAATTGTTATTGATGCGACATATTGTGTGAATGAGAGTCCTATCAAGGTTGAAATGCTATTAGAATGATGTTGGATATGATGCAATCTATCATGTAAATGATAATTCTATGAATGGGTAACACTAATTGAATTATGGGATATTATAAGATCTATTTCTAACTTGAAAACTTTGATGTTAAAGTTGTTGGTACGCGGATACCGAATTGAAATTATGGTTGTATACAATTACATGATGATAATGCATAGAAATGTATGAGTTTGTGTTGCAGACTAATTTGCAGGTTATGGGCTATGAAATAGCCGAGGAAAAATGATGATGAAAGTGGATGTCATGACCACTGGCCGAGAAACAATATGGTATGAATCTTTGTATGTGAAATTATATTGGTTTGGATGCATTGCTATGATATGTGGATCAGTGCAGGATTTCAGGTGGTGAGACTGTCCAAAACTGAATAGACAAAGACAAAACTCCCAGCAACATAGTGCCACTGTATATTCCATTGTAGGGTGTGGACCCTAATCTTGTTAGGAGGGGTGGAGGCATTTCCCACCGTGTATCCTCCAAAACCTGAAGTCATGGGAGGACGATGTTAGCTCATGCTCCCCTAGATGTGTGATGATCACCATCAGTTGCCTGCTGGGGAAGCTTGGTCAAGATAGTGACACTTCCTCGTACGGTTTCTATTTGGAGTTAGGTCAATATAGTTGACGCTCCAAGATAGTCCAACAAAGGAAGGATAGGAATGGAAGATGGAAGTAAGTTAGGGAGGAAGGATGAGTAGAAATAGTTGAGAGTGTATGGAGTTTTTTCTTATGTTGGAACTCTTTGTTTTCCTTCTGAAAAGAAAATTCATATATATATATGAATATTCATAATTATGTAACTAAACTACAATTGTCTAAATAACATTGTTGAGCTAGATAATTGTAATTAAAAGATTTCAAAAACATTTGATCGGTTTATTTTCTTTTATAAAATGAATAGTCTTGTTATATGGATTGGATGCATATGGAAATTACTATAGAGATGATAGTTATTGATATTAGTATATGAATGAGACTTGTATGTACTAGCTACACATGCATTTCTTGCACATGTACACTAGTATGTATGAGTTTCTTGGCTTATTTACTAATAATGTCGGTTATTTGTTAGGAATGTGTGAACCATGTTTCTTTTCCCTTGTATCATAAAATACTTTAACTTCAGGACGAAGTTTCCTAAAGGGTGGGTGTATGTAACAACCCTAGTTAAATAGTTGCTTAAGGTTTATCAAGTATAGTTAATTAAATAATTAACTGTCCGAATGTGTATTAGTTAAGTAATGATTAATTATTAATAATATTAATTAATTAATTAATTATTGTTTAATATATTTTGATTAATTAATTAATTGATTACTTAACACATTTAATGTTTGGGGTAACAAATTAAAGGCTTAATAACTTTTAATTTATTATTAGAAAACTTTACGTAAGAAGTGAAAGGGTATTGAATGGAGGGATAAGGTATTAAAGGGTATTGAATGGAGGCATAAGGTATTAAATGGAGGGATAGGGTATTAAATGGAGGGATAAGGTGGGTGGCATTAAATGAAGGAGGAGGCGGTGAATGGGAAGGAGGATATGAGGGGGCAGAGACATTCATGAGGGGGACTTATGGAATTTTGGAGGGAAAGAGAGCATTTTGAGAGCAGGGACTGTATTTTGCTGTCTGCGATATTGTTCTGGTTTGGGAGTTTGGGTCGACTGTTACAGGGGTGCACTAGATTGCTGGGAGTTTTGGGCTCGGGGGATAGGAATCCTCACAGAATCCTAGAGCTAGGGAGCCGGACAGGCTCTGTTCTTAGCTGGCAGGGAGGAAGATTCGATTTTGGGCAGGGTTTGGGTAGAGTTTAGGCAGAGCAGCAGCGAGGACAACAAAGTTTGGGGAAATAGCATCAGACAAAGGTATGCATTTTCATATATTTTCATGATTATGGGATGGTTATGTGATTTATTTTCATGCTGTTAATACATTTGATTTCTGTTGAATATGTTATGATTAAATGTTGAAGATTGAATTGTACAGGATAACATTTAGTTTCTCTCTATTTTTAACTTGTGTTTTATAAGGCTCTATGGGGACAGAGACCTTACACTCATTTCTCCTTACCTATCCTGATTTTCTTTTGTATATATAGGCTTGTACATTTTTATTTATTTTATTTTATCCCAAATCTATATTTTATTTTCATTAGTTCTATTTTTGCATTTTACTTCAAGATATTTTTATTATTTTATTTTATTTTACCATCATGTTTTTTTCAATTTTTTTGAAAAATTGGATGTACATTTCATTTGTTTATTTATTTTGATTTCATTTAATTTTTATTTAAAATTTGGTTTGTGCTTATTTTTATATTTATTTTGGATTTACATTGGAAATTTTAGACATCAAGATTTTAGGACAAGATTTCACATTCATTTTTAATTGTCTCAAATTCTGGAACCCAAATTTGTACTTATTATTTTCATTATTTTATTTTTATTTCATGCCAAATCTCGACATGATTTTAAATCTCCCACTTCCCAGCGATATTTTATTTTTATTATTTTATGCCATTGGGGATTTACCTCATCAAACAATTTACCCAAATTATTTTGTCTTGCTTTCCGTTTCCGGTTGACCTCACTTCACACCATGCAAATTTTCTGAAATTACATTTCCGAAATCCCAATTCTAATCTTGGATTATTTTATTATTTTATTTTTGAACATTATATTATTATCATATTTTCAAGGTTTTTATTTTTTATTTTTAATTTTTAATTACAAAATTGGACATTAGCCATCGGGTTGAAATATTTCCCTTTCAGACATATTTTACCGAATTACCTTCTCGCACCTTTCTTCTGGAACATATCCTCCCAAAATCATTTTCCCACAACCCTATAGGATTTTCACCTTTGGAGAAACTACTTCGTTTACCAAATTCACGTCATGAATTACCGTCAATTTCTGTCCCAAATTACCTCCCCGAATGGATTTTGGACATTGTATTTTTGGAAATTTTGATTTTCATACATCGAGGTTTTGAAGATTTTGAATTATTTTAATTAATTTTATTTTTTTGGACTTTAGAAATTTGGACTATTTATTTTATTTTTGATTTGTTATATTATTTTGTTTTCTATCTGGATTCTAGGTCAAAATATTAATGTGGTTTGAACATTCCATACCTCCCATAACTCCACATACAAATAACACAGGGAGGGAAAAACTTAATAAACCCCTTGCAATCACTTCCCACAATGTATGTGGGATAAAACATTAAATTTATAAGATCAACGCGAATTCTTATTGAGAAATGTGAATTCTTTCTATTTCCATAATTAAAACTATATGCATGTAATCGATTTTTGTTACTATTAGATTAGGAGTAGTTAGAAGTCAAAATAGGACTACATTTGCATAATAGACTAGGATTGCATTTAGGATTTAGATTAGATTAAATGAGCAAGTCTCTCTTTGGAGATCAATCCATTTAGTTAGCATAAATCGGTCCCACATACTAGTGGATATTGCCACACCAAATGAGAGCAGGTCTGATTGGGACCTGCCATTGAGAAATCCTCCCTCATGTTGGCATGGGGCATTTTTCCCGTGTCAATAGGCCGACCAACCAATTTGAGCTCTATTAATAAAAATGACCATTTTTACAATGAATGACTATTAAATAACTATTTAATGGGCCTTATTCAAGGAAGATGACCTCACACATTAATAAAGTATACAAGTAAGGAGGTTAGGGTAGGACCCTGACATTATTTTTCTCTTTTAGGGTTTATCACATACACTATATTTTTTGCCTCCTTCGAGTAAAACCCTGACTCTAAAATTTCCTTTGAACTTCTTCAAGAACCCTAGTACTCCAAGACAAAGAGAGATAATACAGTTAAGAGTACATACGAGGGAGAAACTATTGCACTCCACTCGTCACTTCTCTAATAAAAGTGTGTGATGAGTGAATGTGAGTGAATATGAATGAAAATGCTCTCTCCTCCCTCCATTTATATGAGAGGTGAGGGAAGCCAACAATATAAAGTGAACCTAGTCCACTATAAGAACCTAACTCTATACAAGTAGGCTCACATGTGGAGCACTCCAATTTCAAGTGACACATGTGAATCTCTAAGAAAAATAATTCCAACAAGCATGGCTCCAAGGCATGAACACTCCACAAGATGTGTTGAATGCTCCATCTCCTTAAGCATCTAAATATCCAATGCTACTCATATGAAACGTGTTCCTCTAGGTCCACCCCACTTACATGATCACTCCCTCAACCTAAGCATCCTCAAGTCAAGTGACAAGCTTGCATTCAAACAAACAAGTGCGTCCATGCCATATAGGGCTCACCACCCTCCTCCAAGATGCCCAATGCTCCTCCTCCAAAGAAAACCATCCTCACAAGTAGGAAAGCAACTTCCATTTGTTCATCATGGATAATGTCATCAAGATCCAAGGAAGAATTCTAGATAAGCATCAAAACTATGTCTAGCAATCAATGAGCAAGCCAACTCTAATGTGTAAGTCCATCACAAAAAAACCAAGGGTAATCCATACACCATGCATCCCACATCACACCAAGAACCCTCAAGCATGGTGTAAATACTTTCAGAGTAACCTTGGAAGCTAACAATCCCTCTTTACAAGGAAAGAGTTTTCACCAACACCAACATGTTCCCTCTTTAACTCAACAAACCCAATATCCACAAATCCAAACCTATTACAGTCTTGGAATTAATCAATGTCTACCAAACATCACATTCCATGAAGGCATCACACCTCACCTCCTCAAAACAACTGGAAGGCTCACAAATGGAAAAAACCAATGTGATATAGTTAGCATATCTCCTAGGAGATATACTCAGCCTCACTAAATATCTAGGTACTCCTACATGATCCTATGCATCCTATAATGTATGAGTAATCCATCTTGACTTCCTGCATACTAGAGTAGAAGGTGAGAGAATATTCACACTTGAATTTGACTTATCTCTAACCTCTGAATCAATTTTTGGAACAACAACATTCTCTCTCTCTTCTCTCTGTAGAGGAGATCCCTGTGAACTATAATATCTCACATCCTCATCAAAATTCACATCTTGGCTCACCATAATGTTATGTTATGCCATAATGTCAATCTTGTAAGTTATGGAAGTCTTATTGTATCCATTGACACAAGATGTTATCACAACATCTCAAACCTCCAAACAACACTCACCATCTATGAATATAAAGGAACATAACCCTAGATCATCAACAACTTGCTTAACTCCATCATCCCTCAAGTCAACAACATAGTCAAAACTATCCAAAACCTTTAATCATGGGTATCTCACTCATGCATCTCAAAACCTCCCATAATTGAATCATCAACCTAAACAAGGTCACCTCCCTAGCTTTGAAATAATCTTGAAGAGTAATATCAAGGTCAACTTTGTCTCCTTGAGACCCAACAACCTTGTCCTTGTACTTTACAACACTCCCATCAACAACAAGGTTGGAATTAATAACTGATTTCACAATAGGCTCTAAACCTCTCTTTATGACAACTCACCATGCATGTTTTATATATGCCTCCTCACAGGTAGAATGTTCATCCAACTTCTCATTGGAATGCACGAGTGATACATGATGAACAAGAAAACTATAAAGGTCATCATCTAGCACACCTATAGGAAAATCCATCAGACTTGTTAGACTACAATCACTGATAATGCAACAATGAACTTCAAATGTAACTCTACATTGAAGTTCTACCATACAAGAATTTGAAATAATATTTTTCTTCAAACGATGAACAAATATAACGTCATTCAAATCAAGAACATCACCTGATGACATCCGAAATGAAATGGAGCCCAAACCTTTCACAAGATATGTATTATCATCACCCACCTCCACACATACCTCTCTCTTTCTCTTGAAGCTTGCTGAAGAGTGTCATGTCATAAGTCATACGTCTCGATGCTCCATTGTCCATATACCATCCAACACTTAACACATTGTTAAAAGATAAAAAGGAGACCATGTAGAAGGTAGTCTCAAATTGGGATGATCCCTCATCCATTCTTGCTACAGTACCCGTTGCAACTTATTTGGCCTTACCTTTCTTCTTCTTTAGACACCAAATGACATACCCAAAACATTTTACCTTACTCAAATCCTTCTTTCGAGGACTGGAATCTTCCTTCTTACCCTTCTTGTATCTTTTCTTGCTTCCCTTCTTATTCCTCCCGATGAAGGCTACTTATTCTACTTCCTTTTGTTATGTAGAAAATGACTCCAACTTCATATATTCTTGCACAAGGTCATCCCAAAGCTTTGTAATAGCGGGTAACTTCTCATGAGCACAAACACATTGGATAAAATCCTTCCAAAATGGAGTCCATTGAAGGAAATGGACACCAACTTATTATCCTCCACTTTCATCCCTATGGCAGCCGATTGATCTCTCAACTTGGTGACCTTGCTGTGGTAGTTCACCACTATATTTTTCTTACTCATGCAGACAACTGGAAATTTGTCCCTCAAGAGCATCTATTGAGAAATAAAATAACTTTGATATAAAACATCAAGGCAAGGTCTGGAAATCAATGAATAAATCAACTCCAATTTGTAAATCCATTATAGAAAAAACAACGAAGGATCCATACACCATGATCCCCACATCACATAAAGCACCCCCAAGCATAGTATAAACACTTTTAAAGTAACTATAAACGTTAACACTTGTAGTCCCACCATTAATGAGTACCAACGATCTAATGGACCTTATTTAATAAAAGCGACCATTTTACATTGAGTAATTACCCACTAACTCCTTAATGAGATTTATTCAAAGAAGATGGCTTCATAAATTAATTGACTAACTCCTAGGTACCCCGAAGCAAGGAGGTTAGGGCACAACCTTGACGAATTATTTGTGCTTAAACAATTTATGATGATGTGATGGTGATTTCACATAGTTAGATTATAACTTAGTAATCAATCTTGATTATAGTCCATAGACAATTTTTGTTAAAATATTACCCTGCTCTCATATACATAGTCTCTATGATGAAATTCGAACCCCAATGATGTGTTGTTTAGATATATCGATATTACTTGGGCAATGTCGATGGTTGATTTTTGCTTAGCTTATCAATGTGAATTTCATATAGATTTTTTTTTATGGATTTGATGATTTTATATGATTACCTTTCATATGAATTATCAAAAGCTGCGATATATGTTTGACCAATTTTAAGGTCACTTGACCATCATTAGGGCCCATGCTAACCTCAAATTGATATTGGGAGCAACTCAATTAATTTATATTTTGTTGGACAATGTTCCTCGACCTTGAGGGTTCATCAAGATAATTCATCCTTGGACTCTTCCATGTAATTTATAAGCAACCAATGCTAGTCCTTGAGGGGAAATTATTTCAAATTTTTTATTATTTCTCTTCATTTAAGTATCAAGTCCTAGGGGCCTAGGAAAACAATCTAGAGGTTACTTATTTGATTATGACCATTGTGGTTATTGAAAGTTATTGGTGTGACAAGTAGATGGGCCCTTGGTAGTTAAGTGTAGTAACCGACATTAAATTATTTCAATTTTTTTTATTAATTGTCTTCATTTAAGTATCAAGTCCTAGAGGCATAGGAAAATAATCTAGAGGTTACTTGTTATTTGACTATGACCAATGTGGTTATTGGAAGTTATTGATGTAACAAGCAGATGGGCCCTTGGTAGTTAAGTGTAGGCACTGACATGGGAATGCTAGTTGTAAGCTTAACTTATAGTTGTGAAGCTGGTAGTTGTGCTATGGTAGATATGGAGTATCATCAACTATTAAAATGAAGAGCATATTGAGAGAAGAAGATGAAATGTCTCCTAAGAACTAATGTAACATTGATGAATTGTTTGTTGGGAATTATGGCTATTAATCTCTATATCAACATTCTATCTGATTTCACCCTTAAGTAAGGGGATTTGTGGGTTTTGAGTTGTTTTAGGGCTATGATGTGTGCTATCCTATTACTATTTTGATTAAGTCAAAGAGGAGGCACTAGATCCTACAAAAGGTGAAAACTCCAAAGCTTTGGTCTATGTAATATGTAATATCCCCTTCTCATTGACACAAGAGCTCAAGGACGTAGTAGTCTAGCTACCCCTTTAGACTATAGTCCAAGGAAAATAAGGGGAAGGAAAGTATGGTTTTGTCACTAAGAGATCTAAAGTTATATTATTAAAGTGACATTGGTAAAAGGCTAAGGAAGAATTAAGTGACTGAAAGGAAAATTAAATTAAAACAACCTTAGCAAGTGGGAAAAAACAACTCAATGAAAAATTAGAAAAAGGAGGTATAAAAGAAAGAGGAGGGCGCACCTCTCATGGTTCAATTATCATTATTCACTTTCACTTTGCACTCTTGAGCTAGAAAACTTATGTTTTGAGAATTTTGAGTGAACAAACCCTAGAAACCAGAAAGGAGGTGAAAGATTCCCCTGTTCCTGGTTCAAGCTTGGCCAAAGAGGTGAAAGATCCCTCCCTCACCATTCTAATCCAGTCACAGGTATTCAACATGCAATATTTGGAGTTTGATGTATAGATCTGAGGGTTTTCCACCAGGAGGGTGCACCATTGGAAGAGAAGAAGCTTTATTTGCTTGGAGGATACTTGATCTGCATTTCTCCACTATTGGAGATCTATTTCTAGGTTCATAGTACCCTTTTGCAACTCTTACACCAAGGGTTTTCCTCTTGGATGAATTTATGAAGGAGGGCGCAATTCCCATTGAGGATACTCTTAGATCTGAAAGAAACCTTGGGGTTTTTCACTTAAATTTGGATACTCCCTACTCTATAGCCCCCGATCTATAGTTTGAGAGTATTTTTGTAGAGATTGGAGGCCATTTACTAGGAGGCCGAAATATGGAGCATTTCCAGCCAGTCAGGGCCTTACCAGTTCCAGATCTAGCCATCTAGGGCTGTACCAACAAAGATATGAAGGATTCTATTCAGTAAGGGAAATAAATTAATCTTGTAATCAACTATATTCAGTGGGTGAAGACCTAGGGTCTTTGTATCTTCTCTATTGTACTAGATCTACAGATCCATGTATGAGGATCTCTTCTAATATTAAATAAAGGTCAGATCCAAATCTTACTATCTTGTTTATGTCTTTCTTTCCTTTCATAGTGTTTCAATCTTGCTATTATGTCTTCAATGCAATAAGAATCCAAGAAAAACTCTTTTGCACACCTTTCTGTAATCACAACCTGCAAAAATCAAACAACTACAAACAACAACAAACCCTAGGTCCTGGCTGAAATTGCTAAGGAACATTACATTATTATCAGAGTGAATTTCCTTCGCCAACCTGTGCAAAATAAAAGATGACTATAAGAAGAGGCCGTGGGGGTCAAATAGTAACAGGTAATCCAAAAGAGGAAGAACATGAAGTTATTATGGGAGAGACCCATGAGACAAAAAATGCTACCTATGAAGAGACTGAACTTTTGGCAGATAAAATAGCCCAAACAATGAAGGAGGTACTTCAAAACAACTAAGAAACTATGTAACATACTCTTGCAGAAATGTAGAACCACCTATCATTGGGATAGTCTGAGCTCAAATGATCTCTTACTAATTTTCAAAGGGGACAAGATAGAATGGTAGCCTTGTTGGAGGAACGAAGTAAACACCAGGGCATTCTTTCTCAGTTTCTGATGTAGCAGAGGCATGACAAAGACCCACCCCTGTATGGTGGATATCATGAAGCTAGTGGATCTCCTAGAGGCAATGCGAATCACAAGGAATCCATACATAGAGGTCAGATGGAGGAGCATCACTCCAGTGATGGAGGATCAATTCCTTCTCACACAATCAACAAAACCACCCCTAGGCCATACATGCCTACCTTCTTATATACACAAAGGAGGGAAGCTAATGCCTTGGATTCATAAAGTCTAGGTGAAGAGTGGGAAACTACATATAGGGAATACAATGCCACGAGCACAGGATTTAGGAGACATGTCTCTATGGGAGAGTATTTCCATTTGAAGATGAAAAGAAGATCCAAGGAGCGCTACAAAGGTGTTAGTAAACTTGGATGAAAGGATGGGAAAATGGAGCCACCCACTTTTGATGGATCATATCACTTCCAGATTACAACATGGGTACACAAGATGAATGCTTACCTTCAATTGAACCCTATGGAGGAAAGGGAAGCTATCAAATTTGCAACTATGTATCTGATGGGGAAGGCACATGAATGGTGGTTCCATGGAATAACCACCTTGGGCCATGGGCATACCACTTCTTATCAAGAATTCACTCAAAGTCTCATTGACAGATTTGACAAGGGAGACCCATATCAACATTTCATGGAGCTTACACAACTTAAGCAAACAAGTTCAATGGAGGCCTTTATTGAAGAATTTCAAAGAGTATCAGTGATGGTTCCGAAGGTGGAAGAATCTAGATTACTTATGTTGTTTATAGACGGATTGACAAAACCAGTGAGAGGGTGGGTTAAGGCTTTCAAGCCTATAACCTTACATGATGCCATTGAGCGCACCAAGGATTTAGTTGGAGAAGCCAATAAAAACAGATTTACAGCTAAGCCACCCATTATTCCAAGAGGCCGTGACACTAGACCAATGGACAAAGGAAAGGGGAAGTTAGATGAAGCTACAAGAAGAGATCTAAGAAGTAAGCAACTATGTTACACTTGCAGGGACCTTTGGCAGCCAAGACATAGATGTTTAGGCAGGGGAAAAATCCACTACATTGAGGTAGTATATAACAATGATGAGGATACATATGATGAAGAGGATGTAGCTATCCATACTATGTAGGAAAACCTCAAGGAGGAAGAAGAAGCCCTACAAGAATAAGGTCACGAAGCACCTTTACCCCCAGATATAGGCCTTAAAAGGGTCTGCTTCTATGAGTGGGGTGCTGAAATTTAATACCTTTAGAATAAAAGGAGTTGTTCAGGGACAAAGGGAAACAATATTCATCGATGGAGGAGCCTCCCATAACTTCATTGATATATCCATGGTGGAGAGGAGACATCTACCCATAGTAGAGTTAGAAGGTTTCTTGGTTGAGGTAGCAGGGGGCCGTACTATAGCTTATGACAGGTACATTCCACAAATGAGCTTGACTCTAGGCCGATACACCTTAACAAATTATTTTTATGTGGTAGACATTCCTGACACCAATATCATCCTAGGAGTGTAGTGGCTTAGCACTTTGGGACCTATCACGACCAACTACAAAACAATGGAGATGTCCTTCAACACAGAGGAAGGAAGGAGAGTCACACTTAAGGGAATATCAGGAAATTCACCAAGGGTGGTGACAATGAAGAAGATGCATGCCATATTCAGGCAAGAGGAGATAGCTTATGCAATCGAATGCTTTATTATGGATACTAAGGGCGAGACAAACAAACCATACCCTCCAGATATACAAAAAATCCTTCACAAGCACAAAAGATTCTTTGAGCCTACTCCTCTAGGATAACCACCAGATAGAGGGTTTGAGCATATTATAGAATTGGAAGAAGGGGCCAAGCCAATCATTACTACACCTTACACAAACCCAAAGAAGCATAAATATGAGATAGAGAGTGCTATCAAGGAATTGTTAGCTATGGGACATATCGGGCCGAGTTCAAGTCCATTCACATCATCGGTTGTATTGGTAAAAAAGAAGGATGGAACCATGCACATGTGCATAGGCTATCGAGCATTGAACAAAAGGACCATTAAGAAAAGGTACCCCATTCCCTAGATTGATGAACTATTGGATGAGCTTCATGGTGCAGTTTACTTTACTAATATAGATCTACGCTCATGCTATCATCAGATCAGGATGAGAGAACAAGATGTATATAAAACTGCTTTCAGATGTCACTTCGGCCACTATGAGTTTCTTGTGATGCCTTTCGGCCTCAACAATGCTCCTGTCACCTTTCAATCATGTATGAACCATGTGTTCAATAAACAACTAAGAAAATATTTGCTTGTCTTCTTTGATGACTTACTGATCTATAACAAGACATGGGAGGACCATTTAAGGCATGTGGATGAAATTCTGGGCATCATGGAGGAGTAGTCCTTATATGCTAAAGAGTCTAAGTGTGAGATTCGTATGACTGAGGTTCTGTACTTAGGACATATTATTGGGGCAAAGGGAGTACAGGTTCATCAAGAAAAAATACAAGCTATCATCAATTGGCCTACCCCAAGGACACTCACAAAACTCAAAGGGTTCCTTGGTATTTGCAACTACTACAGAAAGTTTGTCAAGGGATTCTCCCAGATTTGCGCTCCTATGATAGAATTAACCAAGAAAGGGGCTTTCACTTGGAGTGATGAAGCACATGTCATGTTTGAGAAAATGAAGAAGGTTATGAGTACTTGCCCGATACTTTCCCTACCTGATTTTTCTCAACCTTTCATATTAGAATGTGATGCATCAGGTGCAGGAGTGGGGGCTGTTCTTATGAAAAATAGGCATCCTATTGCCTATGAGAGCCATAAGTTGAGAGTCCCTGAGTTTCTCTACACAATTTATGACAAAGAGATGCTAGCCATAATGCATGCTTTGTCCAAATTTAGACAATACTTAGTTGGAGCAAAATTTGTAGTAAGAACTAACCACAATAGCCTCAAGTACTTTTTATCTTAGAAGGACTTGAACGAGAGACAACAAAAGTGGGTAAGCAAAATTCAAGCTTACAATTTTGATATTGAATATGTCAAAGGCAAGGATAATGTAGTTGTGGATGCCCTATCAAGAAGACCTTCAACATATTCTATGAAAAAAATATCAAGAGATTGGAAACCAAAATTGTTGGAGTACTCAAAGAACATGTTTGCATGTGAGTTGATGGATGGGAAACTACAGGATGACATCTACAGGGTCATAAATGACATCATTTATTACAAAGGAAGGATCTATTTGGTACCCGGATTTACATTCAAAAGGAAGGTGCTCCAAGCGTTCCATGATGCATCAATAGCAGGTCATCAAGGGTTCCTTAAGACTTACAGACATGTAAGAGAAAGGTTCTCTTAGAAAGGACTCAAATGAAACATTATGTACTACATCAAGGAATGTGCTACTTGCCAACATAATAAATATGAGCACTCTTATCCAACATGACTCTTACAACCCCTTCCAATACCAGAGAACAGATGGGAGGGTATCTCAATGGATTTCATCACAGGTCTTCCCAGAGTGCAAGGTAAGGACTGCATATTTGTAGTTGTGGATCGGCTGACCAAGTTTAGTGATTTCTTTTCCATCTCCATGGACTACAACACATCATAGGTAGTTGTGTTATTCTTTAGAGAGGTCTTTAGGATGCATGGCTTACCTAAGAACATTGTTAGTGATAGGGACAACAAATTCAGGGGTATCTTTTGGCAAGCACTATTTAGATTGGTGGGCACTAAATTGACTCCTAGCACTAGCTACCATCCCCAAACTGATGGGAAAACCAAAATTGTCAACAAATGGATAGAGGGTTACCTAAGAAATTATGTAGCAGGACAACAAAAATCTTGGGTCAAATGGATTTATTTGGGGGAGTATTGTTACAATACCACCTACCACATGTCCATTGACAAGTCCCCCTTTAAAGATTTATACAGTTATGATCCTCTTACTTTTGAGGAGATTGTATTTGGGGAAATCAAGGCTCCTATGGAAAAGGAGTGGATCCAATTTAATCAAGACATCATCAGATAACTCAAGGACAATCTCCATAGAGCACAAAACCAACAGAAGTTATACGCAGATAGGAGAAGGGTGGATCACACTTTTGAAGTTGGTGACCT
>ML803825.1:139650-156505 GCA_009831015.1 Picea engelmannii | reverse complement strand
AAAGAACTATAATAATGGCATAAACATTAACATGATGATGTTATTGATTCAATGGTATGTTTGTGCTCAATACCATTGTCTTCAATACCTCCCTATCTAGGAGGGAGTGTTGATATTATGGTAGTTGCGGGAGTTATTTACCTCCACGTGTAAACCTGACGAGAATAGAATATTCCGGGAAGCAAGAAGAAACCCTAATGAGTTGGCTAATAACCCTAGAAGACAAGTCGACTCAAAAAGATAATTTGTATTAGGTTATTAGCCTCCAAGAGAAGAAGTTGGCCAAAAGAAATATTATATACTAAGTAAATAGGCACCCAGAATGAGAAGTCAACCCAGGAAGTTAGCCAAAATTAGTATAAATATAGGAGGCCAGTCTTCGTTCTAGCAAGAATTCTTAGAACTGCAGAGCTCACTTGTGCGCACTGTAGTTGGCCAGTTGTGCACAAGTTTGGAGGAGAGATGTTGTTGCAGCTGTTGTGGCTAGCATATTTCGGTTTTGGCTTGGACTGTCTCTTGGTTATGGTTTGGACTCTTTGTCCAGCTCTTGTTACTCTTTCTTGGTGCGCTATTCTTGGAGAAAGGTGTGACACCCTTTGTTTGGCTATCTAGCCTAGGGTTTACTTCTAGAATGATTCTCTGTCAAGGTTAAGGTGCGCGGGGTTGGCTCCGACCTATGTTTGGGTGACAATAGTGATATTATCTATGGTTAAATGAGCACATCCATCATATTCTAACATTATTATGGCTACATATTGTCTCACATACCTAGCCTTTTCATTGTTAAAAAACCATAGTCCCGAAAGGTCACGATTATATGAGTTGGGTTTAGTAATGAACTTTGTATTTGTTGAGTTTGAATAGCGATTCTTGATTTGTTATTCGGGCAACATTTTGATACTCAAATATGGATTTTGAGTTGACAACAATGAAATGATTGTTGGTTTGAGCAATGGAGACAAGTTTAAAAGGTATGTTAGCCAAGTCAAAATTTTAAATTGTTTTATTTACATAAACTTTTGATTTTTCCGCTCGTTGTTTTTATCATTTTTCATACATTATTCCCAATTTATCCTAGTCATATTTCATTGTAGTCCCATGTTCTTTCTCCCCTATTTATGTAATTAAAAGGATATGTTGAGAAGAAGCTTTTAGAGAGGGTTTATTAAAGATTTGTTGGCACTGCTACAAACCTGTACATGGTTTTCATGTTACTCCTAGGTCTCTTGATATTATATGGATAGCTTAATATTTTTTAAGTGGACATTATTTGATGTTGTTACTGTTCCTACATATTTTTAAACATATGATATATGGTGAAGACAATGGTTTGTGAAACATAGTGATTGACTTGAGAAATTGTTTTTGAAATTTTCTCAAAAGAATTCATGCCGATTATATATATATATATATATATATATATATATATATATATATATATATATAGTCTCTATAATGAAAAAGTGTACAAGTTTAAAGGATATACACAAAAATGTTGATTGTGTTTAAAAAATTGAACAAGAATGTTCATTCATTCCTTTCATTTTATGTCATTTTGGCAAAGTACACTCCCTTTATCATTTATCCCTATGATACATGTATACATTTACATACATTCCCTTGTTCAAAAGAGATGTACATTGTTCATATGCAGAGAATTTTATAAGAGATATACATTTCAGATTTTGGAAATTGAAATAACAAGAAGGGTGTCTATTGAATTATGGATTTTCTTCCTTATTTTACATTATTCCTACTCATTTCTCCTTTTTATGTTTTGATTGTTGTGTTATTCTCAGAGGCATAACTAAATCATATTTATCAAAGTTGTAATAGATGTTTACAATATTGTCTTGTATTTTACTTCAATAATTTTGCACTAATTGGAATGATGATGAAAATTAGATAATTTTTTTCACTTGATGGAATAACAAAGGTGGAAATAGAGGAGAAAATTGTCAAATATATTTTGGCAATTTTGACAACAATGGAGACATAAGAAAATGATGCTTTCCATACACTTTGATGCTGATTATGAAAAATAAACCAGTTACTACAAATTGGTTATCTAAACTTTGGTGGGTAGCCAACATTGCCTTAGCCTCTAGCTCCTTCTAATGCTCCCTTGCAGCCACGTCCTAGCATTGGAGATTTTCCTAAACCCCTATCCAGACAACCAATGATAGTTAAGACAACCACCCTATAAATCCTCCCTTTGGTATTTTTTAATGGCCTGATAATCCTCTTTATCCTCTCCTTCCTACGCATTAAGTACCACATGTTACATCAACAACCTCCATGGCCCATTCACCTCCTAAAGTTTACAAAGTGTTACCAATGATCCCCAAATTGACAAGGAAAATAAGTCTGCCGATGCAGGAGCATCTTCCAAAATCAGTTTAATGTTTGATTTCTTAGTTGTGATTGTTTTAATTATTTTTTAGATGCAATAATCTAGTATGTTCGAGAAGAGTAAGGCATTTTGCCACGATTGTAATAGTTTGTTTAATTCATGTAGGAGGTTGAAGGGTTGGATAATTTAGGATAAGTGTTTGGATCTAATCCTATTTTTCAATATCAGAATCTGGTTGTTTTGAACTAATTAAAGTTTTATTGTATTTTTAGAAGATCTGATCCTATCTTCCATGGTTAGGATCGTCCTGATTCTTATTGTATTAAAATCTATAATAGGTGTAGACGATGGGTATGCAGAAGAGTGTGGATGTGAGTGTATAGAGGGTCCAAACGAACCAAGTAAAGAGTTGAGCTTCCATTATTGTATGTTTATTTCTTTGAAATTCTAGAATGGTGTGAGTTTCCTGTGTGTATTGAACGTTTGTAAGAATTTCCTGTGTATTTGGCACTAATGGGAATTGTTGTGAAATTAAAGAATCCAGGAATGCAGGGTTATTTTAGAGTCAATAGCGTTGATGCTGGCAACACATGCAGGAGTAATCGACACGTCGTACTCAGAGTTCGAAGACCATATAATTAAAATGTTGTGTATCCTTGTTTATTTTGCAAGGAATGGTTTAAAATTGATCTTGTGGAGAACTAATCGATTAGATGGCACATCGAAATAATCGAGCCTTTGAACTTCATTAGACAGTGTCCCTTGAACATTCTTGGCGACCGATGAACTGGTAGTGTCAAAGGAAACAACATATCTGGGCGTGAGCTTATCCAGATCATACATCTATTCAGCATCAACATTTCTATCTTACATGAACAATCATGAACAATGGAGAACCTTTGAAGTACTATTAGCTATGGAAACATGGGGTTATCGGCTTTGAAGCTTGTGAAGTAAGCATTGGGCAACTAAAAAGATCGTCGAACCAAAACTAGGCAACATGGGCGATGACAAACATATTTACACTCAAGTTTCCATAAGATTGAGTCTTCTATCAAAGTTCCTCATAGCCGGATTGTAACTGAAAAGACTCCCAAAAAGGTAAAAATAATTGTAGTTTGATGTTTTGTTTGTAATTCGTGGACGTCTATGTTATATGCAACATTTCAATGCTGCAACGAAATGCAATAAGCCTACGATTAATATATAGACAACAATGTTTCTAATGAATTCAGCTAAACAAAACTGAATCAAGTACCTTGAGTTTCAAAAAAGGAGATTTGGTGTATAAGATTTAGATTATTTAACTAGTCCAGATTGGCATAAGTTTGGTATCAGAGAAAAAGGCGAGGAAATGTTGCGACAAACTATAATGATATTTTGAATGCGAGGTTAGAGAAGATTTCTTGTTGCAAATGTTGAAGTCATTGAAGAGATGAGAGCTCTTCAAATTCGGTTGGAGGCAATGGAAATTTCCCAACAAAGAGGCATTGACACGAGATGCCAGCGAAAGAGAAGAAGAATCTTCAGGAGCAGAAGCATAACCTGAAGAAGAAAGTGTTGAGGAAAGGTTGGTTCGACCCATGTTGAATGCAGGTCGAATCAGGAATAAAGACTATTTTTGGAAGAGAAGCATGCAAGAGGAAAAAGACAGCTGGAAGGAAAAACAACACACACACATGCATGGAAGACCTAACGACGCTAGGGTTAGGGTTTTTTTAATACATTGTAATGGTTGGTGAGCCGAAGATATAAATAAGTGTTACTCAGGAGGAGGACAGATATAGAGACACACATAGAGACAGAGAGGAAGAGAATTGTAAGGATTGTATGAGTCATTAAGCTGGTGAGCTAGAGAAGGCATGAGTGACTCGACCCTGAGGGTTAGATTGCAGGCTGAGGAACCTAGTGCAATCTAGTCAGCCTCGCAGGGATCAAAGAGCCTATGGGGAGAGGAAGCACTAAAATTATAACCACGTGCGGCATGAGATATTTCCAACTATAATAAAAGACTGAGAGCCAGATCTTTGTGGATGTAGCCCAGGACGGGGTGAACCACGGTAACCATGTGTTATGTGAATGTATACATACGTATTTGTGTCTAACTAAGTTGATGAACGTTGAATGAATGAAGTAACTAGTAGATCCGATATTTTACATGCATGCATAGAATGAATATTATAACTAGATGTTAAATGGACTGAATAAAGGTGAAGGTGAACAAACACAGATCTTGCTCAGTCTCTGGTTGCAAACACCTGAGTATTGCATCCACCCATAGAGCTATATCGGGTGAGACTGCGCAGTGCACTCTGTGTACTATGTTGCCTTCTGGGTACCAAAGGGGTCGATAGTCTTTAAGGGATTTTGTTGGGAAGCTTCTTAGTTCTGAACCAGGGTCAATCTGTAATGGTCAATGAGAATCAGAATACCCTATAAGAATCCCTCAAGACCAATAGAGGAAGAGTAGATAGACAAAAGGAAAAACCAACAACCCATCATGGGAGTAAACTCCAAGCCAAGAATGGAAGTGCCAATGTATGAAGGAAACTTGAACATGGACGAACTGATGGATTGGATCAGTACTATGGATAAGTACTTTGAATACGAAAATGTTGCAAATAAAAAAATGTGAAGTTTGTTGTGACAAGGCTGAAAGGACATGCATTGTTATGGTGAGATGGAGTACAAGTTGAGAGACAGAACAAAGGAAAGGAAAGAATCAAGAGTTGGGATAGAATGGTAGCGAAATGAAAGGTAAATTCATGTCCTGAGATTATCAACTTAATCTTTTTAGACAAATGCATAATTTGAGGAAAAAAGGTATGTCAGTAAAAGAATACACTAAAGAATTTTATAAATTGAATATAAGAGTTGGTCACATAGAAGAAAACCCAAAGAAAGTTGCTAGATATCTTAATGGATTAAGATATGAAATTCAAAATGAAATTGACATTTTATCTCCTAATACTATTGAGGAAGCATATTGGTTTGCTCGTAAGGAAAAAAAAAAGTTAACAATGAAGCAAAATCAAAGAGGAAGAGGCCATGGTTCAACAAGAGATAGAGGAAAGCAAGGTGGCAGAGGGAGATCTATAGTTCAAAATGAAGAAACTAACAATTTACATCAGCAAGAACAGTCACCAAGAGGTGGTGATTTTAGAGGAAAAATACCTTATTAAAGAGGTAGGGGTTTTTCTATAAGATATTTTAAATGTAGTAAGTTTGGTCATAGATCATATGAATGTCCAAAAAATGCTTCCACAAGCAGAGGGAGTGCAAATGTTGTTCGGGCTGAGGAAGAAAGTGTGGAGTTTCCTGTGCATGAGAATGCAACATAAGTGGGAAAATCTTTGTTGCTGAAAAGAGTATTGTTGAAACCTCACAAGGAAATTAAGGAACCTGCACAAAGGAATACACTTTTTAGAATTGTTTGTAAAAGAAAAGATAAATGTTGTAAAATTATTATCGGTAGTGGAAGTACTGATAATTTGGTGTCTATAGAGATGGTTGAAAAGTTGGCTTTGAAGAAGACAACACACCCTGTTCCATATAAAGTATCATGGCTGCGAAAATAGCATCAATTGTTGGTGAATGGACGATGTGAAGTGGAATTTTAAATTGGAAGCTACAAGTACAAGGTACTTTGTGATATTATGCCTATGGATGTGTGTCATATTCTATTAGGTAGACCTTAGTAGTTTTAAAGGAGGGCCATACATGATGGAAATAGAAACACCTATACTTTTGAAAAGGATGGGGAGAAGAACACTCTTTTTCCATTGAAAGATGAAGGAACCACTGAAGAAATTAGTCCTAAAGTATTATTGGTCAATGAAAAGGAATTCTTGCAAGAAACGAAAAAGGAGGAGGTACATTTTACCTTAATTGGAAAGACCAAGGTAATTCTCACTAGCACCGATTTAGATGATTTACCTGAAGAAATTCAAAAACTATTGAATGAATTTGTTGACATTGTGGTTGATGAATTGCCAAGTGAGTTACCTCCATTAAGAAGCATCGGTCATCACATATATTTGATTCCAGGGGATCATATTCCCAACAAGGAAGCATATCGTATGATCCCATAGGAGAATGAGGAGATTAGCAACCAAGTACAAAAATTATTGGACAAAGTTCTGGTCAGAGAAAGTTTGAGCCCATGTGTTGTTCCTACAAGTTTAAGTCCAAAGAAGGATGGAGGTTGGAGAATGTGTACAAACTCCAGAGAAATAAACAAAATCACAATCAGGTATAGATTTCCATTACCTTGAATTGATCATTTGATGGATTGGTTGAGTGGTGCTAAGTATTTTTCAAAATTAGATTTGTAAAGTGGGTACCATTGGATCAGAATTTGGGAAGGGGATGAATGGAAGACAACCTTTAAAACAAACAATGGGTTGTATGAATGGTTAGTAATGCCTTTTGGACTTACCAATGTACCTATCACATTTTTGTGATTGATGAATGAAGTAATCAAAGGATTCATTTGTAAGTTTGATATAGTTTATCTGGATGATATTTTGATCTACACTCAGTCTATAGAAGAACATTTGAGGCATCTCATATTGGTTTTAGATAAATTGCAACAAGAAAAATTTCTAATCAATTTGAAAAAGTGCAGCTTTGTGAAAATAGAGTTGGTGTATTTGAGTTTTGTGATATCAAGAGATGGCTTGAAGATGGATCAAGAGAAATTGAAATCTATCATGAACTGACATACTCCAAGGAGTGGTTTTGAGGTAAGGAGTTACCATGGCTTGACAAGTTTTTATAGAAAATTCATCAAAAATTTTAGTGGGATATGTGCTCCAATCATAGAAACCATTAAAGGAAACAAACAATCATTTAAATGGATAGAGGTAACCGATAAAAAAATTAAATTGTTGAAGAAGAAAATCGTAGAACAACCCATTTTAGATTTGCCAGATTTTAGTAAACTCTTTCAAGTTGAATGTGATGCAAGTGGGACTTGTTAATGTTTAAGCCATTATTATAGATGTTTGCATTTCATTACATAACAATAGCATAATCCAAGATCACTGAGAAATACACAATCACAAGAGACACAACATTTATCTTGGGAAACCCTCTAGGGAAAGAAAACCTAGCAAAACTTCCTTAATATAAATAGCCAATACAATGCTAAGAGATCTCTTAATCTAATATAGAAAGTCCTCTCCCAAATATGCGCCACTCTCTCTCTCCTTCTTCTTCGGTAGCAGATCTGAACTTGTCTCTCAAAATGAGCAAGTGAGTTGTGTCTAAGTGAGGTGCTAGCCTTCTTTATTTATACAAGTCTGGCACATGTGAAGTGTCTCTTCACTGGCAGTGTCGACTTCTCAAACTGGGTGGGTAAACCCACCTTTATTATATTTGTGGGTCTCTTTAATATTTGTTGGGGCTAACTTCTTATTTTGCCTATTACAATTGTCTTTTGACCAATCTGCAAAAGGGGATTTGGTCCTATTACAATAACCAACATGATCAATCCACAATGGGGATTAATCCTATGAATAATATATCAATAATAATAAGAATACTCTTTGTAGTTACATTATTTCAACACTCCCCCTTAACAAGAAGGGTATTCTTCAACAGCATCATGCGAGAGAGAGAGGACAACATCATCAACAACATCAAGTGGGTGAGAGGACAGCATCATCAATATCATATTGGAACACTGACTGGCGTATCTATAAATCATCGGAAGTTTTCTTCATCAACAACATCGTCATTCTCAAAGGAATTCCATCATCATCTGCATCAATATGTATTAGTATAAAAATTGATACATCATCATCATCACAGCACAAGATTGGCTCATCATAATACAAGACTGGCTTTACGTCATAGATGTCAAGCGGGAAGCTCGGTACTTGTCTCATCTCATCGTCTTGCTTTACGTCACAGCACTCAAGCTGGAAGCAAGATACTCGTCCTGCTTTATGTCACAACCATCCGGTCGGAAGCAAGATACTAGACTGGATTTATGTCACAGCTATCCAGCTGAAAGCTCAGTGCTAGTCTCATCATATCATCTTGCTTTACGTCTGACAATTAGGTCAGAAGCAAGGAACATCTCATCTTGCTTTACATCTTAAAATTCGGTCAAAAGTAAGGAACATCTCTTCTTGCTTTACGTCTGACAACTCGGTCAGAAGCAAGGAACACCTCATCTTGCTTTACATCTGACAACTCGGTCAGAAGCAAGGAACACCTCATCTTGCTTTATGTCTGACAACTGGGTCAGAAGCAAGGTACACATCTCATCTTGCTTTACGTCTAACAACTAGGTCAGAAGAAAGGAACATCACATCTTTCTTTACGTCTGACAACTTGGTCAGAAGCAAGGAACATCACATCTTTGCTTTACGTCTGACAACTAGGTCAGAAGCAAGGAACATCACATCTTGCTTTACGTCTGACGACTAGGTCAGAAGAAAGGAACATCACATCTACTCCCCCTTTCGAGGAAGGTCCTTTCAGACTATGCCAAGCTTATCTCAGAAGTACTCAAACTTCACACAAGATAGGGGCTTGGTCAACACGTCAGCAACCTGTTCATCCATGCTAATGTACTGGAGCTTC
Source organism: Picea engelmannii (assembly GCA_009831015.1). Taxonomy (NCBI): domain Eukaryota; kingdom Viridiplantae; phylum Streptophyta; class Pinopsida; order Pinales; family Pinaceae; genus Picea; species Picea engelmannii. The sequence continues at coordinate 147,558 of ML803825.1, read as the reverse complement.
AAGGCTCATCTTTGTACCATGTCACATATGTAATGATAATAGATCTCTATGTGCTTCGACCTATCATGAAATACAAGATTCTATGTCATCTTTATGCAGCTCTGGTTGTCACATAGAGTCACAGTTTCTCTCATCTCTAAGTCAAATAGGTCGATCAACAACTTTCGAAGCCATATAGCTTCATAGCTGGCAGAACATGCAACAATGTATTCTGCTTCCACTGTGCTGAGAGAAATACTATATTGCTTCCTACTCTGCCACGAGATCATAGCTCATCCCAAACTGAAAAAACATCCTGAAGTGTTTTTCCTGTCAAAAACACTTCCTGCCCAATCTGCATCAGTATATCCACTCAATGTGAAATCATGATCTCCATCATAGCTAAGACCATAATCTATTGTACCTTTAAGGTACCTCATCACATGTTTTGCAGCCACTAGGTGAACACGTCTGGGTTCTACCAGAAACTGACTCAAGGTGCTCACGGCAAAACAAGTGCATGGTCTGGTGTTCGTCAGGTACATCAACAATCCAATAATCTATCTACACAGTGTGGCATCAATCAATTCTAACGAAGTATCGACCAAGAGCTTTAGCTTCGCTTCCATGGGTGTATTCATGGGCTTGCATTCCAACATGTCAAATCTCTTCAATATTTCGACCGTATACTTCCCGTGGTTAAGGAAGATCTTCTTAGGAGTCTGTCATACCTCAAGACCTAAGAAATAATGCATTAGGCCAAGGTCTTTCATTTCAAATTCTGAGGAAAGTCTCTTTTTACATTCAGTGATGAAATTTTCTTCTCTAGTTAAGAATAAGTCATCCACATATAGCAGTAAGATTACTGGCTCATTTTTCATGATTTTGAAGTAGATATTTGAGTCTACTTTACTCTTGATAAAGCCTAAGCTCATCAAGAAATTGTCTATACGGCCATACCAAACTCTAGGAGCTTGCTTTAATCCGTATAAGGCTTTCTTCAATCTACATACATGAGACTTCCTGTCTTCAACCTCAAATCCTTGAGGTTTCTCTATATACACTTCCTCTTCGATAACATCGTTTAGGAAAGTTGTCTTCATGTCCATATGGTGCAGCTTCCACTTCATCTTAGTTGCAAGAGCTATGATGGTTCTGATCGAAGTGTATCTGGCCACAGGAGCAAATGTCTCTTCATAGTCAATGCCTTCCTTCTGGGAAAAGCCACAAGCGACAAAGATTTCTTTATACTTCTCAATACTTCCATTAGCAACATGTTTTATTTTGAAGAGCCATCTGGAGGATACCACATCTTTATTCTTCGGTCTGGGAACTATTTCCCATACTTCATTCTTCATTATGGATTGGTATTCCTCTGTCATGGAATCTGCCCATTCTTTCCTCTAAATGGCTTCTTCAAAGCAGGTAGGCTCCTCTTCTAGGAGATCACACATCAAAGTCGTATAACTGGAGAATGGCTTTGGTCTTTTCACCTGTCTCATAGTTCCCTGGGGAACACCGTACTTCTCTCCATCTTGAATAATCTCTCTAGCCCAAGTTGGCTTTATTTTATGAAGGATCGTCATCCGAGGAGGTTCTTTCACTTCTACTATATCACGGTCTTCTAGAAGTTCCTCATCAGGGGAAGTTACGACTTCCCTCACTGGTTCTACAGCTCTGGGAACCTCCCTCATTGCAGTACTGGGGATTACGGGTTCCTCTTCATATACCTCTTCAAGTTGGCATAGTCTAGATTTATTGAGCACCGCATCTTCATCAAAGGTCACATCCCTGCTGATCTCAATGTGATGTTGACCTGGTATATAGATTCTGAAAGCCTTGGTGACCTCACAGTATCCCACAAATATTCCCTTCTTTCCTGAAGGGTCCAGCTTGTTTCTCTTTTCTTTAGGTATATGAATAAACACTGGACAACCAAAAATTTTGAGATGGCTTACCTATAGCTTCTTTCTCGTGAACATCTATTTCGGTGTCTTGAGCCCAAGTGCACTATGGGACAATCAGTTCTGCACAAATAGTTGCCATTGCTACTTCTTCCCATAAGCACATAGGAAGATCTTGATCATGGATCATAGTCTTCACAGCTTCCAGTATGGTTCTGTTCTTCCGTTCAGCTACATCGTTTTTTTGGGGATTATAGGGAGTAGTGAGTTCCCTCTTGATCCCAACATCTTTGCAGAAGTTCACAAACTCTTTTGGGGTATATTCTCCTCCATTATCTAACCTGAGTATCTTAATCTTCTTTTCAGAAAGGTTCTCTATCAAGGCTTTGAATTCCTTGAAATTACCGAACACTTCATCTTTAGTCTTTAATAAATATATCTAGGTTTTACGAGAGTAATCATCAATGAATGATACACAATATACATACCCACTAATGGAGTATGTTGGCATTGGGCCACATACATCTAAATGGATGAGTTCTAGGACTCCTTCTGTCTTGATGTCCCTCTTTGGAAACGAGTTCTTGATATTCTTCCCTTGTGCACATCCATTGCATACAGCTTTATGGTCACCTTTGAGTTCTGGTAAACCCATGACTGCTTTGCATATGTATGGTAGTGACTTGTAGTTGATGTGGGCTAACCTTTTGTGCCAAAGCTCACATGAGTTTTCAATGGCATGGGTCATGGCAGCCTCTGAGTGACCCTTTAGTTTATACAAGCCATTTTCTTCATTTCCAATGATGATTGCTTCATTTAGGGTTTCTCCTTTAGCCCACATAAGAACTTCTCCATCTATAAAGACAACTATGAAGCCTTTATTTTCTAAAGATGAAATGGAGAGTAGGTTCTTCTTCAAGCTTGGTACATATAGTACATCCTTCATTTTTAGTGAATTCCCTGAATTCAGTTTATGGTTTGTTTCTCCCACTCCCTTGATGGGATATTGATAATCATCTCCAAGTGTCACTTTCTGAGAAAAATTCTTCTCTGAGATACAAGAGAGAATGTTTCTTTGTCCCATCATGTGCTTGGATGCACCACTATCAATGAACCAAGTTTCCTCTCTAGGTGTTATAGATCCTGAGAGGGCGGAGATCAAGACATGGTCTTTGATCTCCTCTCTTATCATCTTTGTAGGTGGCTCTTCATCTTCGACTACATGGGCATGGAGCCTCTTATGTTTTCTCTTGTATTCTTCTCGTCTGGCTGGACAAAACTCCGCAATGTGTCCCATCTTGTCACAATGATAACATTGTACAGATGAGTAGTCTCTTTCCTTTCGTTGTCCTTTCTTCTGAAATCTCTTTGGATAAGATTCTTTATGACTAAATTTATTGGATTGTTGAGGCTCTTTATGAGTCTCCTTTTGGAAGTAGGGTTTCTTCCTTCCTCCTTTGGTGTGGGTAGCTAGGGCTTGATCATCATCCCTTGCTAGTAACGCTTCACGATTCGCTACTCTTGTTTCTTATTGGATGCATTCTTCCCATAGACTGTCAAACTTCAGTTTCTCCTTTCTGGCACATATCGTCTGGATGAAATCATCCCAAGGTCTTGTGAGACCATTTAGGGCTGTCATTATGAGTTCGTCTTCGTCCATGGTATCTCCAATAGCTTCTAGTTTTTATTTGAATTCTGAGATTCTTGAGAAGTATTCCTGAATCATTTCTACTTTATGCATCCTTGTATTCTTCAGTTGAGTTCTAAGATTCATCTTCTGGTTTATGTTCTTTCCTTCATATAGTCTAGTCAAGGAATCAAAAATTTATTTTGGTGTCTTCTTAGATGACACATAAGGAATCAGATAGTCTTTGATTGAATCTGCAATGATTCTTTTGGCCCTTATTGTGTCCTTTTGATGCTTTGCCTTTTCTGTAGCATCGTCGGGTTCCGGTAATTCTTCTTTGACGAATGTTGTTAGGTCATTCTCTTCAAGAATGAGGCCAATCCTATACTTCTAGGCACATAAGTTTTCCACTCCTTCTAACTTATCAACAATCTTAACGCTTGCAGACATCTTTACCTGGAGCTAGGAAAATGACCGAAAAATGAAAGTACTCAAAATCAAAAACTGAACTTACCAGGAGGTGCGCTTGGCTGAGGAGATTAGCCTGGTGTGTTTGGATCTAAGAAAATCCAACTTTTGCTCCTTCAAATCTGATCTGTGGATTTCTGGACTGGTGCCTCTGGTAGTCTGGTACTTCTGGTGCTTCTGGTGCACTGGTTTTCTGGTACTTCTAGTACTTTGTGAAACTAGGGTTTCACTTTTCGGGAGATCCATCCATTGAAAAGGTGCGCTGAGAATGCCAAAATGATCCTTAGGGGAGGGCGCACTTTTCTAGATGGTTTCGGGGATGAAAATCTTCACCATAAAAAATCCCTAATTTTCATGTATGGTAACAGTGACGTTTTTCACTTGTGAAAGATGCTTCCTTCAGCTTGGCTCTGATACCATGTTAATGTTTATGCCATTATTATAGATGTTTGCATTTCATTAGATAACAATAGCATAATCCAAGATCACTGAGAAATACACAATCACAAGAGACACAACATTTATCCTAGGAAACCCTCTAAGGGAAGAAAACCCAGCAAAACTTCCTTAATATAGATAGCCAATACAATGCCAAGAGATCTCTTAATCTAATACAGAAATTCCTCTCCCAAATATGTGCCACTCTCTCTCTCCTACTTCTCCGATAGAATATCTGAACTTGTCTCTCAAAATGAGCAAGTGAGTTGTGTCTAAGTGAGGCGCTTGCCTCCTTTATTTATACAAGTCTGGCACGTGTGAAGTGTCTCTTCACTAGCAGAGCCGACTTCTCAAACTGGGTGGGTAAACCCACCTTTATTAAATTTATGGGTCTCTTTAATATCTGTTGGGGCTGACTTCTTATTCTACCTATTACAATTGTCTTTTGACCAATCCGCAAAAGGGGATTTGGTCCTATTACAATAACTGACATGATCAATCCACAATGGGGATTGATCCTATGAATAATATATCAATAATAATAAGAATACTCTTTGCAGTTACATTATTTCAACAGGACTACAATAGGAGATGATCTAAGTTAGGAAAATAAACCAATTGTTTATTTTAGTGAAAAGGTAAATGAGGCAAAACAAAAATATTCATCTTATGATAAGGATTTTTATACCATAATACAAGCACCGAAGAAATTGAGACATTACCTCACGCCTAAATAATTTGTTGGAAAATATTTAACAGACAGTGAATGCTTGTCATTGATGGCAAGTACAACAATGATGGTAGAGGATTATTGACAAGAATCATCGATGGCAATATCAAAGTAAGCGTAACAAAGTAAGCTCGGGAGGAGAAGCATTTCTGATCATTGGAAGAGAAGCATTTCTGATCGTTGGATCCCATTCAAATTTCTCGAAAGAAGGAGGACCGTCAGATCTGTTAGTAGACAAGAAGAACGCGTAGAAGTGGAGGACAGATCTCAGGCGTCAGATATGAACATGAGGATCGACCATCGTTGGATCATGAAGAACATGCACGTTCATTAAAGTGCAAGGAGAAATGGGCATACAAAATCCCGAAAGGAGGACTGTCCATCTTCGGGCATGATACGTGGACATAGATCAACATTTCGCTGACTGGAAAGTCAAAAGTAAGAAATGATCCATCCTCTCATCTCCCAAAATTGCGATTTAATCGCAACTGTCAGATCAAGGTGTGATCTGGACCGTTTATCCCATGCCATTTCGGAGTTTTGCGACTCACGACTTGAAGAGACAAGAAATATGACCATTGAAATTGCGATATGCGAAATCATGATTTAATCGCAGCCGTCATATCAAGGTATGATCTAGACCGTCGACTCCATTTTAGAGTTTCGCGACTTGCGACTTGAAGAGGCAAGAAATATGACCATTGAAATCAAGATATGCAAAATCACGATTTAATCGCAGTCGTCAGTTCAAGGTGTGATCTGGACCGTCGACTCCATTTCGGAGTTTCACGAATCGTGATTTGAAAAGGCAAGAAATATAACCTTCGAAATCATGATATGCAAAATCGCAATTTAATCACAGCTGTTAGTTCGAGGTTTGTTCTAGACCGTTGATCTGAGCTCCATCTCGGAGCTTCACCTATCACGACTTGGAGAGGCAAGAAACATAAACGCTGAAATCGCGATATGGTCTGAGCCATTGAATTAAGATCAAATCTGGACCGTCGAATCATAGGACAAGTCGCTGACTTGAAGTCAACGGAGCCTCGTGTGGAAACTCACGAGATGCGAGATCGTGATAAGATTTGGACCGTCGGATCTATGGAGTTTTTCAACCGTCGATCAGATGAAGTTTATAAACTCGCGAAGAGCCTTTTTGGCACAGCCTTTGGTCACCACCGGTGGTCACGAGAAGGGAAGGAGTCAGTTCAGATAAGCTCCATTTCGGGGTTTCAGGGATCGCGACTTGGAGAGTCGAGATGCCTCATCTCCAGATTCATGAAATGCGAATTCACGAAAAGCACTTTATGCATAAGCACTTGGTCATGGCCTTGGTCATATAAAGGAAGGAGCTTGCATAGAAAAGCTCTGTATCGAAGTTTTGAAGATCGGGATATGAAGTGTCGAGACACTTGGCCTCAGGAATGCCGAAATGTCGAAACCCGATTTAAAGGCAAGATTAATAAAGTTCATCCAACGGTGCAGATAAACTTGAATATGATCAGAGGGCTATTGTTCTCTCTCACAGTTAATTTATCAGTTACGAATCTGTTAGCGAAACTGATTCATGATTTCTGATCGGTTGGCATTTCAGTTGCTCGGACGGTTTTTCTTTTGCCTAAGAAGATGCGAAGATAAACTGTTGTGGGGGAGGTGTATAAAAGAAAATGAGACAGATTGTGCGGGGTTGGCTGTTCTGAACGAAATATGAATTAAAACTGTAAGAAAGGGAAAATCGCAGCATGTGCAGTGGGAGACTGAAAATGTGTGCAGTGTGAGATAAAACTCAGAGAAGAGTAACAAATGAGGAATAGATGTGAAGCATAGCAGAATGACAGAACAAGTTGAAGCAGAGTAGAATTGTAGAACAAACAAAGGAAGAGAAGAATTGCAGAACAGTTAGAAGAAGACCAGATTTACAAAATAGAGAAGTGTGGTAAGAATAGATTTATCTGTGTAACTGGTTGTTTAATTATTCAATTAATATTCTAGGGTGGTTGGGAGGTGCTAGGGAGGATTGTTGTCCTCAGAGGTTCAAGTGGGAGCTTGAACACAGGGAGTTGTAGCTTCCATCTGGTTGCAGCCAGAGAAACCAGGGTGGCAGGGTGGTGCAAGGGAGAACAAGTGTTCTCTGTTATACAGGTTGGAACCTATGTAACTGGAAGTTGGTGCTTCCATCCAGTAGGTGCTGGAACATTCAGGGAGTTTGTGCTTCCTTCTAGTGGGTGCTAGAGAAACCAGAGAGTTGGTGCTCTCAAACAAGTTGCAGCTTGTAAAACAGAGGTAGCAGCCTCACATTGAGTTGGTGCTCAATTATAGATGATGTACAGAACTTAAAAGACTGCCTATCATTTTGAAGAAGAAGAGGTTTTCTCCCTTTATGGGTTTTCTTGTGAAAATCTGTCTCTGTGTATACCTTATGTGTGACTAATGCTCATTACTTTTATTGTCCATATGTTGTATAATTTTGATGATCACTTGAAGAAAATTTAAGAATGGTTTTAATAGACTTAAAATTGTTTAATCACAGTAACCATTGATTCACCCCCCTCCCCCTCTCAGTTGTCTTAGTAATTTCAACAATTGGTATTAGAGCGGGTTCCTTTTATTCAAAGGTAGATCTGTAAGCTTAAACATGACAAGTCATGAAGGGACTTCAACCTCTAAGCCCCCTCTGTTTGATGGAACAAATTTTGCCTTCTGGAAGATTAGAATGAGAACATAATTAATGGCCTTGGGTGCTGATGTTTGGGATGTAGTAG
>ML803825.1:122985-133540 GCA_009831015.1 Picea engelmannii | reverse complement strand
ATGGGAGATGTAGGGTATCAAGTGGTATTTTATAGAGTCCACTATGATACTCATGGAATTGATGTCACTGTCTTTGAACTTCTCCATAACTGCAACATTCTGTGGTTCCTTCTCTTTTCCTTCTTCAAACTCTAGTTCCATGATCTTTCCTTTCACGATATCCAACACTTTATTTTTGGCAGGGATGAGGTCAATCCTTGTCTTCCATGCTCTGAAGTTAGAAGCCCCATATAACTTGTTTTCTGACTTAATAGAGTAAGTCATGGTTTCCTTGACTTGGTCAACCCTAGATTTTACCAAAAACTCAAACTTGACGTCTTAGCTTGTTGAGAGTACCAGGGGATGTGCTAGGCTAGGGCACACTGGTCTATCCAGAAATTAGGTCAATCACTTCACTTAAGGTGCCTCAACGAGAGGGTTAGGGTTTCTGCAACTGCACCTACTAGTAACCTTAGCAACAATGATTTAATAATTGCTCCTGCTAGAAACCCAAGATACAATTTTTCAACGAGCTTAGTATCCTTATGGCTATGCTCCCTTCCAGTGGTTAGACTGAATGAAGGAGGTGTGGGCCCATAACCTGTTAGAATATGATGGATGTGCTCGTTTAACCATAGACAATATCATTATTGTCACCCAACCATTGGCCGAAGCCACCCCTGAGCACCTTAACCTTGACAGAGAATCATTCCAGAAGCAAACCCTAGGATATATAGCCAAACAAAGGGTGGCACACCTTTCTCCAAAGATAGTGCACCAAGAAAGAGTAACAAGAGTTGATCAGAGAGTCCAAACCATAACCAAAATATAGTCCAAGCCAAAACTGAAATATGCTAGCTGCAACAGTTGCAACAACAACTCTCCTCCAAACTTGCGTACAACTGGCCAACTAGAGTGCGCACAAGTGTTGCTTCTGCAGTTTTGAGAATGCCTTCCAGAATGAAGACTGGCCTCCTGTATTTATACTAAAACTGGCAAATTGTCTGGGCCGACTTCTCATTCTGGGTGCCTATTTACTTAGTATATAATATTTCCTTTAGCCGACTTCTCTTGGAGGCTAATAACCTAATACAAATTATCCTCTTGAGCCGACTTGTCTTCTAGGGTTATTAGCCAACTAATTAGGGTTTCTTCTTGCTTCCCAGAATATTATATTTTCGTCAAGTTTACACGTGGAGGTAAATACCTCCCGCAGCTACCATAATATCAACAAATAAAACAATGGGATTATTATTATAGCCACAAAGAGAGAGTTGGCGCACTGCCTCAATATTTTTATAAAGAGCAGAGTTGATGTTGAGCACGGGATGTGTTTGTTTTCACAACAAATCCAAAACAAAATAATACCCATTACTCTAACAGGTAAACCGAGAATCAAGCTAAATGTGAGTGCTAAACAATGGACACGATTGTATCAAAACCCAATAGCATGTGACCAAATAAATTCATTCATAAGCTAGAACCCTTTAAACAAAGGGTAAGACAAGTACTGGGCATATCACAAATCCTTTCCAACAACAAACAGAAAGTCAATACCTGATTTACTATTAAAATAAGTTCTTGCTCGAACCCATATCAAGACTTTGTATTTGCTACAATATCAGTGACAAATTCAACCAATCTTCCTTGTAATCCCTCTCCTCTAAAAGAAAAATGTTTTCCAGGAATGCACATAATGAAAAATGATTGTATAAACTAAAGAGCAGTAGCATAAACACAAATACATAGTTATCATTGTAGACCCAGAAACCCACAAATGGCATTCTATAGTAGCCAATTTCTCAACAATTACTCTTTGGAGCAATTTCTTATGAGAAAAAGATAGAGAGAGAACTTTCACACTCATTACCAACCAACCAAAGCCACAACTACTTCATTTAATAACAAAATTACTTTCAAAAGATGCACAAAAACAAGCGAGTACTTACCTTAATAGTGCGTGCATCTTCTATAGATTTAATTGTGTAAGTTTTTGAGTACTTACCTTGTTCTAGAGGTCAATTTATACCAGCACTCAGGGCAAAGACGATTGCAACAACGAACAGGAGGATCAACTTCTCAACCCGAGTTTCAGCTCCTTTACAGTAAAAAACCCAAATGGAATGACAATAACCCTAGCCCAACAAAGGTGGTAAAGTGCGGGCTTAACAACATTAATGCTCACATCCTCTCATATTGAATGCATGGCTAGCTCTTCGTCCATACGTTGATATTCCAACCATCAACTTTTCAAACTATGTCATATTCATATGCCAAATTCAACAAATTCCAACTCATATTGTATCGTCCATCATACCTTATATCAAATCCACTAATGATACCAACATGTAACATATGCATTGATTAATAGTTTCTCTCTCTCTCTCTCTCTCTCTCTCTCTCTCACACACACACACACACACACACACACACACACATAAAACTTGAAAACCCCAAAACTTCATACCTTTGCCATGCATTGACTATATCAACCACTGATAGCATCACTTATTTTCACATGGATATTTCCAAGTCCATATTATATGCATTTCCTTGTAAAATATATACATCTTAAGCCCGAAACCCAAATCAAAACCATATAACTTCTTATGGTATAGTAAACTTCAAGTTTTGAATACCATAGTGAGTCCGAGCTTTGAAATTTTAAACTTTAAATTTATTAGGCCTATAATCATGTAGGAGTATGTGTTATATAAAATATATACATCTTAAGCCCAAAACCAAAATCAAAACCATATAACTCCTTATGTTATAGTAAACTTCAAGTTTTGAATACCACGGTGAGTCTAAGCTTTGAAATTTTAAACTTTAAATTTATTAGGCCTATAATCATGTAGGAGTATGTGTTATATAATATAACTCATACTGTGTGTTGTATAATATAACACATACTATGTGTTATATTAAGAGACTGTGAATATCATGCTCAGTGCTTCCATAATAACGAGAAGATAACAGAGTATGTAACTTATCAAATGTCATTTCGACCACAAATCTTATGCCCTTTTAAACTGTTACACTGCATACTTATTAGCAATGCAAATAAGTATTTTGTATAAGCCTTTAATCATTGATCATTCATAAAATATCATAGGAAATCATTAAACCACTAACCATGCTTGAAGTTATGCCTCAAATTGAAACTGATGCCATGCCAAAATGTTGAAGGAAATGTGATGTTAGGAATTTATCATTTCATTGTTTTCTCCTTGGGGACCCCACCTATTATAGTCGTTAATATTTTTAAATACATATAGGCTTTGCAACTCTTTGCAAGCTTTTATAGGTGATGAATTTTTTAGTCAACCCAACATCTTCACAAAAGAGGAATAAATGAGGTGGTTATGGGCACCCCACAAAGAAAGATCCCTCCAAAGATTAGTTAAGTAGTATTGCATAGACCAGGGATGATTTTAAGGATGGAAATTTATTTTAAAATGTAGAAACCTTGGTGAATCTTACTAATCCTCCATATGCCAACTATGAAATGTTTTGCGATATTTTTGTAAAAACATTCAAATTTCTAAGGATTTTATATAGTTTGTATAAAATTTTGGCAATTTTTTAAGTAAAATAATTTTATCCTTTAGAATTTGGGAGAATCTTTTTTAGAATAGCGAATCTTTTTTTGGGAAAAACCATGGAAAATTAGCCCATGAGCGAAATTTAGCCCCTAAAATCATCCCTGGGATAGACAATTTATTTATCCAAAAAAGAAAGATCAAGGAAAAGGATGCCTTGGGGTGTTTGCAAATATTGTTTTCTAGGTGTAATTTTACAACTTTAAATGCTAAGGGAAGGTCATAATGGTTGGCAGTAGATGGTTAGTTCATCACACCTTCATAAATGCTTTTTCAACAGATTTAACCCTCTTATTCTTTAGTCTCAACAAAGAAAATAATTTTGTGAATATTTACACCGCTTGTTTTAATAGAAAATATCACTCGATGTAGGTTTTAAATGATAACAAGTTCCCCATGTGAAAGGTGGTTTGTGTCGAAGATATGAACATGATTTTGAGAAAAAGTGAGATATGATGAGATGGATGTACATATGATGTTTTAACTAGTTTCTTTAAACACAGTTTTGAGGAAAATAATTTGGTTGATGTGGAACCCATTGATCCCAAGCTTGCTTAGAGGAATGGGAGAACTAGAAGGGAGGCCTTGCTAAAGAGACTGGACCAATTTGTAGTTTTAGATAACGTCCTTGATGGTCTTAGCAGATTCAGAACCCGAGTGTGGTTGGAGGGCACCTTTAACCATTCTCATATCCTCCTATGACTAGAATTGAATAGGAGAAAGCTTCCTCCCTTCAAGTTCAATGCTTTTTCAATGAAGAGTGAGGGATATCATGATTTTTTTATAAAAGAGTGGAAAAGGTTTCATGAAACTTTTCATGGCTTTGTAACAATAGTGTTTCAAGGGAATCTCAACACAATCAAACCACCAACAGAGGAACATGTGCACAATTAAAATACATCTTCGAAGTTTAGGATGGAGGAGGTGGAGGCCCTTCAAGAAGTTTTAATTGATCAAATCAAGTTTGAAGTGGTCTATCAGGAGTCTAAAAGGGAAGTAGGTTGTCTAGAAGGAAAGATTAAGAAATTATTGTTTTGGGAAGAAGTATATCAACATAAAAATGCAAATTCATTTAGGCCAAGAAAACACACAATACCATATAGAGTTCCCAAGACTCTAATGGTGAAGAACACATGATATGAAGATATTGCTAAGAATCCCAAATCTCACTATAATGACACTCTCTGAGCTAGGAGGGCCAATTTAGAGAGATTCATTCAATTTCATCAAAATTCAATAGAACAATGGACTCTAATCATAATGATATAATTTGTGCTCCCATGTAAGAAGAGTTAAAGGAGGTTATAGCCTATTTCCAGAAAGATGAGGCCCCAAGCACTACTAGTTGACCTATGGAGTTCCTCTACATTGTTTATGAGATTTTGGGGTGGGATATGCTTGCAATTATTGAAGAATCAAGAAGCACCAAATAGGGTTACAATCCTTCCAACTCAAATGTGATAACCAATATCCCCAAGATCGAAAATCCCTCTTATTTTGATTTATATAACCATATCTTGCTTTCTAAAACCAATCTTATCCAAGTCCATTTCCAAGGAGTAGTTTGGCTTGTTGGAGGATCCACAAATTTTTATGTAGTTGGAACAACACATGGAACATTGCACTTTATCTAGAAGAGAAAGTCACTTATTTTATCATCAAGTTAGATATTTCAAAGGATTGTGACCACATGAATTGGGATTATCTTAGATTTCTTATGTTACATTTTAGATATAATCCTCCAGCAATAAAGTGTTAAGAGAAGTGTTATTCATTGGTTACCTTTCTGGTTTAAGTAAAATGAGTAAGTCGATCATATGTTCAAAGCATCACAAGGGATTTGCCAAGGCTATCCACTATCCCCTCCTGTTTTTTTACTTGTGGCAAAAGGATTGAACAAACCACGTAGAAACATGAAGAACAAAGGTGTTTGAAAGGAGTGATGGTTTCCAGAAACACCGCGACCTCACATCTTCTTGTGGATGATGTATTGCTATTTAGAAGTGGCACTATTGGTGAAGCAAGGTGTATTGATAGGGCCATTCATCGTTATCACAACTACATGAATACAAATGAATTTCTAGAAATCTACTTTAGTTTGTCACAAATTGGAGGAAGCACATTGTTGACGCCAAGGGACTAGAGAGTCTCCAACATCAACATTTTCAACCTCTCGCAGGGCTAGGCGAGAAGAGACGGGAATGTTACCCTAGGATTTAAGCCCCAGACAAGAAGGTGCATTGAACTTTTTAACAATATTTAATTTTTATTTAATTTATGATCTTTATACTATTTACAATTAATACTTTATACATTTGAAGTAATCAAAGTTAAAACTAATAAAAGAAATGCAAATACTTTTTTTTTCTGGAAAAGCAATGCTTTTGTTTAATTTTAACAAAAAAAGATAACAAGCTAGTACAAGTTAAGAAACTATATTAATTTTAAAGTAATTTAATTACATGAAAAGTTTATTACCTAACATTAGTTGCAATAACATTTTTTATGATATAACATTTTTTTTGTTTTATTTTAAGTTAGATGTAATTAAATAACAATAAAATAAAATAATAAATAATAATAAAGCTTATTCACACTAATCAACTAGAGAATAAAACTTTATAAATATGATTATTTACAAAATAAAATGTTTTGTTTGTTTTTTCTTAAATTTTATCTATTTTTTTATTTTTTTTAATTCTGAATCAAAGTGTTAAATAAATAAAGATGGGGAAAACTAAGGACTTTAAAGAAAAATCAAAGAGATATTCCAGGGCGAAAAATAATTGTTTTTCATTAAAAAAGCTTCCCATACAAAATCATAAATCTTCAAAATTTGTAAGTCTCTGCGTAGATTAGGGCCAGGTATATGGTCTTTAACCCATCCAGGCGCAACGTACAATAGAAATACCAAGCATGAAAAGGAAAAAGAAAGTTGAGCCAGAAGTGGAATAGAGCAATGGTGGTGAATCACAAAGAGAAAACATACATACAGAAATTGATTAGCATTGAATACAATTGAGCCTTAATACAACAACTGACAAGTAAACCATTACCTTGTGAAGGCCAAGAAGCTCATCCTCTCTTATCCCTTTCGTTGCTTTGCAAAACCCCCTGCTGCCGACAATTCCATCAATCTCTACTGAAGATGTAAGAAAATAATGAAATGCAACAGTCCTCACAACACTCCTAACATACTACTCTGAAATTTCTGCCAAAGTTCTCGCTCATAATTTTCTCTAACTTTTCTCCTTCAGAAATCTCTCTCTTTAGAACAATTTCTTTTCTCCTCCAAATGGTTGCGCGTTGCTCCATTTTATCTCCTTTGGTAAACGGTTCTTTTAGTTAAACAGTTTTATAACTACGTTTTAACTGTCCAATAAATTTCTTAACATATCATTAAACTAATTTTTGTTATCCTGGTATCATTCTCGTGTCCTTTGCGTTTTCCTCAATAATGTTTATAATTATTTTTTCCATTTGATTTTATATGTAGCGTGACACAGACAATTTAATTGATTTTTCACAGCAAGAAGAATTGCCTCACAGTTTTCCACCATGTCTGAGAAATCACCACCAATTGTTTGTCTTTCGTTCTTGCCATAGAATGCAATAGCTTGTCCAATAGTTTTACTGGAGCATTGTAGTCATAATCATTTCCATACTGCATACAAAACGAAGGTATGTAACATAGATAGGTGATAATACAAAGCCGATTGTGATATAATAAGATGGAGGCTTCCTCTTTATATGTGCAAGGACTAGGGGCTTGTGAATAGAAAGCTCAAGATCAAATTCATGATACGTAGAATTTTGACTCTGGCGTGCTCTCCTGTGTACTTCTGTGAAACAAGGCAACTAAAACCTATATGCTCACCACGCTTGAAAGGGACAGTTCCAACATTAGCAATATCAATTCCATCAAAATTGAGAAGAGTATCTGATGATCTTAGGAATTTTTCTGCTGGAGTTGTTGGTTCTACTCTTCTTACACGGACACTTCTCTGGTTAAACTTCATTCCCATCGCAATACGCAAATCAGGATTCTCCATTTCCTGCCATTATATTCCAAGTATGGTAAATCTTGTGTAGTCTCCTGAGCACTCATAATCCGTGATAAAGTGTGTAATAATAGGAGTCAGTATCTGATATTTTTTGCATCTTCATGTTTAAATGATTGACATGCAATTCCCACACACAATCCCTTGTCATTGAAAAGCAGGATCCCCATAATTCCCAACATTTATAGCAGCATCAATCCACACTTCTAGAAGTTTTGTGGCTCCATGCACATATGAAAGAACCTCAATGAGTGATACCACTCCACTAGTCACGGAGATTGTGTCACCACCGATTGGATAACTCACAATAATGACAACATCCTGCAAAGTGGGCAGGGTTCCAAATTGCACTGGAGATACTCCTTCCCAGAACTCATTGTCGTTACAGTTAACATTGCAATATCACATCCAGTACTAATCACAAGCACAACAACCAAATACTTTTATCTGATCCTCGCTTCTTTGAGCTTCACTTGTGTATGATGCTCTACAGAAATGGCATTGATCAGCATTCCACGTCTATCAATAATAAACCCACTGCTATTCGAGCTAAATTGACGCTTTTGCTGCCATGGAAGTGAAAAATCTGGCTCTGTATACACAAAAAACTTGGACTACTGCATTCATAAATGGAGAACCCTTGCCATCATCAGCCACTGCATCTGCAGTCGCATTCTGCATGTTCACATCACTCAAAGTATGAGGATACGACAAAGTATACCGCAAACCTCTCCGTAGAGGGGATTCTAAAGACCGCTCACTTTTCAAAATTTTCAGGGCTTTGGCATTGGCTCCAGAAGCATTCTCTTGATCGATAGGTTTATCGAAATTTGAAATTGAACAATTCTCCAATGGATGTTTCCTTTGATTATTTTGTGGGAGTTTACAAGTATGCATTCGTTTACCCAAATAAGGGCATCGAATTCAAGAATTCAAGAACCTGTCACGTAACAATTGATTTTTTTTTATCAAGCATCAATATAAAATTTCAAATACTTTAGTTACCATCATGTGTTGACATGGCGCAACAAAATGCTCACTTGTGTAGGGGCTTGGTTGGCATGGCAAGGAATCTTTGAAGGTGGATTGTGAGAGAGCACGTGGATGGGGCACAAACCAAACTTATATAACCATAAGTATTGTATCACCAATCCTTTGCACCTTATGATTTTGGCATAAATTATCTCCATAATACTTAAAATGACTGAAGCCAAAAAATTCCAAGGTTGACATTATTTCTCTATGTAGAAAAGAAAACAAAGGCAATGTATGTATTTGGCGCATAGAACTTCATATATTAATCCACATCTAAAGATAAGTAAGGATCCATTTTTTTATTTTAGATAATAAACTTGTCATGGGATAAGGTAATATGGTATAGTTTGTAGTAGGAAAAAAAAATGCCAAAGTCAATACCCAAAAGGCATGGTAATGAAATCATACTTAGGAAAAGAGAGACATGAGAAAGGGCTTGAAGTTTATGAGGTGATCATGACAAGGCTAAGAATGTGGAAAATTGGATAACAAGCCTTTCGAATCATAGATCGGGAACCACGCCATTCTTGTTCAAGCATCATGAAAACCCACCTTCATCCAAGTGAACTGTAACCTGTAAATCGACCAACGATCATCGCCAATACTTTTCCATAATCATAAAATACTCCTGAATGATAAGATATCCCAAAGACAACTTCCTTGAATGTGTAGCAGCAACTCTCGGGAACGCACAAGAGTTTGTGCAATCAATTGTGAAATGAGAGGGGGAGCCTGGCAATGCTTTGTCGACCAAGTATTGTTGACAAAAATCGTTGTCAACACACATGTTTCACAGATTTGTTAAATCATTTTACTTCAACTCAAACCCTTTTATCATTATATGAAGTATTTGGGTTTCATAATCAAGGCAAATGACTACACCTCTTAAGGATTGGCTTTAGTCGTTTGAAAGGATAGAGAAAAGCACTGATTCTTGGTGCATCTTATGGCTGTCTTTGGAAGGTACTTTAATCCTTTTAAAGAGTGTCATTGAGACATTTCCTATATATTGGATGTCTATAACTATTATTCCAAATAACATCTTAAACAAAATTAGGTAAAATATGTACAAGTACAACTTGTAGATAGTTAGGAAAGACAAGAATACCATTTTGTTCGTGAAGTGGAAAAGACTTGCTCAACATAAGAAATCTAACAAATAGGGCTTAATGAATTGTCACATTTTTCCAAAGCTTTGTTTACTAGAGTGTGGAGGATATTAGCTACAAAAGCATTTTGGCTAAGGGAGAAATACATAGAGCCTTTAAGCATTAAGGAATAGAGTAGGACTAATAACAAAAATGCAACAACCATGTCAATGGCTTTTGGGGCTCCAGAGGGAAGTAATCCCCACAACAAGTAATCAAAGAGATCTAGGTTGAAGAATGGAGCCACTATGCATTTGTGCTCAAAGATGATATGATTATACTCTGTGATCAACATGATTCACTAGTTTGGCCAACAAATAAAACTGGAGGCACCTACATGGTTAAGCTAGCATATAAGGGTTCTCTATAATTAGCAAATATCATAATGGAAAACTAGAATTGACATCCACTATGGAAAATTCCAAGCTCTTCATAAATCCAAAATTTTGTCATAGGTATCATTCAAGACCAAGCTCTAACATGGGACAATTTGCAAAAGAGGTCTTTATAAGGTCCATGAATTTGTGTTGCACAAGGATCAGGGAGAAAGTGCTTATCCCCTCTTTGTCCCTTGTCAATTTTGTAAAGTTCCTGACTTGGCTAGTCTAGGAAACGTTGCTAATGTGTGTGTAGGATCAAAGGTTTACATCATATAAATGATCATACAAATAATAAACGCGACAAAGGACTGCAAAGTTTGTATTATGATATCTCTGTGGATTACAAAATG
>ML803825.1:90740-102428 GCA_009831015.1 Picea engelmannii | reverse complement strand
GTCCTAACCTTTGACAACTCTTCCCTTCTTTCCTCTTGTGGTCTAATAGTTAAATCTTTGTCTAGAAAAAAGCGAGAGCCCCTCAGGAGTTGCTTCTTGCCTAGTAGAACTTGCTTGTCATGTATGCTTGACATGATGACTTTTATGGGCCTAGCTCTCTCGTCACTAGGTTTACCCACCCTCCATGCTTGGCAAATTTGACCTTGCCAAAGCAACTTGTCCGTCAAAAATTCACTTGCAAGATCGAGAGTACATTCTTTTTTTCCATTCTCTCTTACACCTTTGATAATTATGTTTGTTGCTCTTACTTGTCTTTCTTTGATTTCTCTATCGTGCATGTCGTCCCCCTGGATGTTTGTTTCTTTTACCATACTAGCAAAATTACTAAGAACTTGTGCCCAAGTTTTGGAATTTTTTGTAAGATCTATTTTCTCTTCATCCCTTGCTTTCGTTCCCTGGGTGTTTGCTTGTTCAATTGTTTTCCCTTCAACTTTGGATGTTTTAGAGTTCATCTCCTCTCTAATTTCCACAGCAGAATCTTCCCTGATTTGCCCAACATCTTTCATGCCTTGCCATTCAACCTTTGCTCCCAGAAGGGCTTCTTGCAACAATGTCACTTGACCTTTTAAAACTTTATTGTTTTTTGCTAAGCCCCGATTTTCTACTGTCAATAGCTGGATTTTAAGGTCCCTCTCATGCTCTTTGACTTCCAAAACCTCCAATCTTCTCTTGGCATTTAGTAACTCTTGCACATACAAGTCAGGTGACCAAGTGAGGTGTGGATTTGGGACTGTACAATGCATAATCACTGTTGTCTTTAGTCATGTTGTTGCTACCCCCTTGCAAAAGAGGTTTGTTTGACAGTTTATTGCGGAGGGCCAATTTTTTCCTTGTCTTCTCGCATTTTAAACGAGCAACTCTACGTTTTAAAATACCCCGAAACTGTTTGGCATTCACCCAAACCCACTTCCCTGTTTTGCTTGAAGAGGCAATTTTCACTTGACCTAAATGGTTTGTTTCACGAGAGACAAGTACCTCTTGCCCATTTTTTATGTGTGTTGAATGTATTGGCATTGCCATAGGGGACAAGAAGAAACACAAAAATAAGGTTAAGGATCAGGACAATACATGTCTGTCTATTGGGGGCAAAGGACTGAAAACTGTTCCATTGTGCCCTTACTGTTCCCCCACTTGCTATCTATGTTCCCGTTGCTGTCCCTATTCCCTCGGATAACCTTGTTCTCTATTCGTCGTTATCCCTGTGCCCGTGTTCCCTGTTGTTCCCAACTGTTCCTTGCTGTCGGCGCACTTTCCCTGTTGTTCCCGAAATTACAGTCTCTATGAACGCTCGAAGCCGCGACCACAAAAGCTGGCAAAGTTTCTTGTCGGCCACTTTGGGAAACGTGGGTTGCGGTGTATGCAGCTCTCACGACCTGGGAAATACTTAATGAAGGTTGAACGCGTCTCACATTTCAATCGTGAGGTAAATCGTGACACACACTTTATAAGAGAATCGTGTCGATTGACCAAAAATAATTTTGAGAATTCATTAAAAACCGAGGTAACCTATAGTCAGAATCAAACTAAACAAATGCAATCAATAGAGGACCAAAATATAAAGGAAAACTTCTTTTATTTCACATATATACGCTAATTGTGGAAAATGTCATATTAAAGGATTACCTCAGTTTTTTTGAAATCAACAACTTACTCTTATTATATTGATTCTTGAAAAGTCAAAAGGTATTCAAAGTTTCAAAAGGGAAATATATAAACCCTTTTGATATTAATGGAATCAATGAAAAAGGGAGTATTTAAAAGTTAAAAAGCTCTTGAAAATAGAATTTATTAAAAATAAGGAAGGTTTTTCGGTAAAGGTCTTCCAACTTCGTGCTTCAAATAATTAACACTCAAAGGGAGCATGCAAGAAAAAAGATTAACATTATTATTGGTGAGAACCATAAAGATAATTGCATCAACATCAACTTCACAAATCCGTGATTAATTCCAAAGCCAAGTATAATAAAAAAGAAACACACTTTTGGCAATCAATACAACTATGCTTATAAATACATATCCCTAGAAACAAATTGATGGTTATAAATACACATCCCAATTCAATGTTACAACTATGTTTATAAAAGAGGTTGACATAATTCTTGGTTCAACCTGGCTAAAACCACTAGGTACTTTCATCTTAAACATGGAGAAAAAGTTTTCGACATCTTTCTATAAAAAGAATATAATATTGCCGGACATTACAATGAAATCAAATTTAGAAGCTCCCTCATTGGAAGACTTTAAAGATATCTCAAAGATGATCCTTAAAAGATAGTTAGAGGTTAGTTATCAAATTGACAAAATTATCAAAAAAAAAAAATTGACAAAGTTATCACGAGTAAAGACGAAGAAATTTCTACGCTTTAAGAATCATAGTCAAAAGTTGAGTGCACAGATTAAGAAGTTAAAGAGTGAAAAGAAGTTGGAACAAGAAATATTGGAGCAACTTACCAACAAAGAATCAATGATCGATAGGGAAACAATAACCAATTCAGTGGAAATAAAGAAGCCATTGGATATAAAAATCTAGACCTTGGAGACAGGAACCAATACATATCCAATTGAAATCTTATCAACCATTAATTCATCAGAAGTATCAAAAGAGGAAGGTTCTAAAAATAAGACACAACATACAAGGATGCTTTATCGACATCCTAATTATAATAATCATTGTATTATTCAATGAACTAACCAAGGACAAAATCAATATGAGAAGCTAAGTGAATATCCTATTACATTGAAGAGAAGCTTAGGTCTGGACATTGATCATGTTGCAAATCACAGAAGTCGTTGCCACACAGTTTTGCAGAAAAATGAAATAGGGTGGTATGACCCTTTCAAAGTTTGAAAGTTTTGCTCAAATCTTTGTAACTCATATTGTCTCGTATTGTCAACCATCAAAGCTCCAAAGAATTGAGAATCATGAAAAGGCATTCCAAGCCAGAAGAAAGACATAAGCTTTTCTATAAATGCTTTGGGGACAAAGCACTTTAAAGGGGTAGGCAATGTAATGTGTGTGTGTGTAAGCCACAAAGTGTTCTGTCAAGTCTAAGCCACTTCCCAAATCCATAACCGCCATACCTAGTGAACCCATGGACACTCTTCTCATTAGATATAAGCAGCATCAGCCCAGAGAAATTCATGCAAAATTTCATAACAAGCAAAGATCTGCAAAGCTGTCTCTTTTACAGAAAACTATCCAAGAAAAGCAGGCTCTTATTGCTGAGCTAGAATGTAAACTAGCTCAATACCAACATGAATTAGCAAAGCTTATTGAAGAAGAAGAATCAGTGCAAAGATCTAATCCTGAACTTGAAGAAACGGAAAGATGAATGGTAGCTCTGCAGCATATTCCAGTAGATGCATTTGAGCTTCTTCCAAGAGAACAAGTTAGAAATGAAAACACCGAAAAACATTCTCAATGCTTAAGAATGTGAGGGTTTAAAAGATAGACTTGTCATCACTATATCTTTGAAGTTCCCAAGATATAAATTTTATCAGTTGGACGCTCAGATAAACACAGGGTCCATAATTTCTTGTGCTAGATATAGTTCCAATCCAGAATATTTGTGGGAACCATTTAATACCAGGTTCAGGGCAATAAATCATGAGCTAATCTTTATTAAGCACAGAGTAGAAAGGTTGCCTATCATGGTTGGTAACAAGATAACCTACTGCACTCTTTTGGAATATGACTCTGCGTGTGAAGTAATGCTAGGTCATGATTTGACAAATAATTGTCTCCAATTTGTTATTTCTAAAGAGAGTGTTACTTTGCATATAGATGATAGTCTAGTCCAAGCACCTGCCATGTTTGATTACATAGAAAGAGTTAGACCAGATTTTGTCGAGCCACAGACAACTGCAATGTCTGTATAAAAAGTGATGAAAGTCAAGAAGGTCGTCAAGCATGCTGAATGCCATGGTCAGCCCATACTTCTGAAGATTCCAGGTCCTATCAAGCTGCCAACTAGGTCTGTCTTTGACCTAAAGTTGGCTCTAAGTTTCAACTGTTAAACAAGGGTTTGCTGCTGTTTTATAACAGCAAACAGTTCAGTAACTTCTTTGCTGATTTGTTACGGTTACATAGGCCATTTAAGTGCTCTAGCATGTAGTTTTTGTCACCAAAAGGTTAGCACATGCATACCAAAATATATGTAACACACCTAGAGATCTTTACTGCTGAAAATACTGTAGTTCTAAACTCCATACATGAAAATGAACACAGGTATTTTTGGTCAACATGACCCTGGATAAAACCCCCTCGGGGAAAACCAGTTTGGAATATGAGTGTGTATATGTGGAGAATAGAAGGTGGAATACAACAAGTACAATAAACATAAGAACCTGATACAATAGCAGCTTGATCCAAGCTGCAATACAATCCCAACTGAAGCAAGTGCGCCCTAGGATGGTGTGCCCTCCATAAATGTTGTCAAGACAACTGAACTGAAGCTCTCTGCCAACTAGAATCTCTGATGGAGAAACCCTCCCACAATACTTTGATATTGAGATGTAGCTTCCCACTGAAACAGACCTCACTACAATCTGAGCTCTGAAAGTCCTCCCTGTTGATGATGCACCCTCCTCCAAGCAAGAACCACTCCACTAAATAAATAAGGAACTAAGCTTGCTGGTTGCCTCCATGGATAGAAGTGCCCAAGCTTTCCTCAACCATAGCCTCAAACCTCATCCTCATGCTCTCTCTCAAACTCTCCAAGTGAACAAATGAGTGAATGAGCTCCTCCTTTCCCTTTGCACCCCTCTTGAACCTCCATAAGGAAACCTAAAGATTGGATGGTTGAGATCATCCTATCTCATCTCCAATCTAAGGTTCAGAGCATCCCCAAATTTCACTTTTGACTTAAATCTCCTAAGTCAAAGTGAAATTAGACACAAAGTACAAGGCACAAAGTACATAGTAGTAGTACTTTCCACATGTGTTTAGGAGCTCACAAACACATGGGGAACACTTCCCAAGGTACATAATATCAACACTCCCTCTCACTGAGGAAAGTGTTTTACACCAAGCCCATCTTGTCTCTGAAGTGGACATGTTTGCCCCTTGGCAAGGCCTTGGTGAGACTGTTTGCAATCTATTCGTCAGTCGATATATACTGTAACTGCACTGCCCCTCTCTGAACCCAATCTTTGATGAAGTGATATCTGATCTCAATGTGCTTTGACCGATCACGGAACACTGGATTCTCAGAGTTTGATACAACTCTGATTATCGCAGTGTATGACAATCGGTGGCAACTCCTGACCAAATAATCCTACCAGCATCTTACGAAGCCAAATGGCCTCGCAACTGGCCTGACAGTCGCCATGTACTTTGCCTTGGCGGAACTCAAAGCAACTGACTTCTGCTTCCGACTGAACCAGGAAACAAGTACTGACCCCAACCAAAGCAACACCCTGAGGTGCCTTTCCTATCAGTAGCACATCTTGCCAAGTCTGAGTCGGTGTAGCCAACCAAACTGACCCCATCACATCTGATATAGTCCAGGCCAAAATCACCGATCCAGCAATGTACCTCGACACATGTTTTGCCCCAATCCAGTGAACACTCCTCGACTCTACCATATGTTGGTTGAGTGTGTTCACGGAAAAACAAATATCTGGTCTAGTGTTGACCAGATACATAAGTGAACCGATCAACTGCCTATAAACTGTAGCATCTACCAACTGGGAATCTGAAGCACTAAGCTTCTTCCAGTTGGTATCCATGGGTGTCGACATAGGTATGCAGTCCTCCATTTGAAATCTCCTCAGAATATCTGCAGCATACTTCCCCTGCCCGAGAAATATGTGTCTCTCCTCTTGCCATGCCTCCATACCTAGAAAATAGTGCATCAACCCAATGTCACTCATCTCAAACTCTAATGCAAGTCCCAGCTGGCACTCAGCTATGAGATCCTCGGCTCCTGTGATGAACAAGTCATCCACATATAGAATGAGAATGAGTGTGTCCTCACCTCTAATGATGTAATAGAGGTTAGGATCAACATCGCTCTTCTCGAAGCCCATCTGAAGCAAGTATGTGTCAATACATGAATACCAAGCTCTGGGAGCTTGCTTTAGTCCATAAAGTGCCTTTCTCAAAAGGCAAACGTGAGTCTCCCTCTCACTCACCTCGAATCCCTGTGGTTGCTCAATGTACACCTCCTCATCTATAAACCCATTCAGAAATGCGGTCTTCACATCCATCTAATGAATGCTCCAACCCATCTCTATCGCTATGGCAATAATACTCCTGATCGAGGTGTATCTCGCAACTGGTGCGAATGTCTCATCATAATTGACTCCCTCTATCTAAGAGAAGCCTCACGCCACAAATCGGGCCTTGTGTTTCTCTATGCTTCCATCTGCAGCATACTTGGTTTTGTACAACCACCTGGAAGTCACAACCGACTTCCCCATTTGCCTCGCAACCACCTCCCAAACATCATTGCGCACAATGGAGTCATACTCCTCCAGCATGGCCTCTCTCCAGACCTGCTGGTCCACTGTTTGCGCAAATGTTTATGGCTCAGTATATGAGATACTCGTCACTAAGGCCAAATATGATCCAAGTCTCACTGGAGGTCTACTCTCTCTGATCTGGCTCTTGGGCTCCCCTACGTTCTTCTTGGCCTCCTTTAGGGTCTCCTGAAACCATCTAGGTCTCCTCTTCCCTGAAGCGGTCAATGGAGAAGTAAGGTCTCTTTGCCCAAGAGTAACTGCCTCAGGTCTAGTCTCAACACTCTGATACCTTGAAGCCTCTACCCCCTCTGACTGAACACCCTCTGACTGTGACCCTAAAGTTGTGCATGGTGACCTTGTCACCCCTGATACTGGCGTACCGAAAACCTGAGGTTGTGCTCCCTCTGAGACATCAATCAGTGCCTCTGCATCATCCTCCACACTGACTCTCGACTCAAGAGATCTCTAAAAAGCCCTATCCTCCTCATATCTGACATCTCTGCTCACCACCACTCTCCTAAGTGATGGAATGTAGATACGGTAGGCTTTGGACACCTCTGAGTGTCCAACTAGAATCCCCTGCAGGGTTGTGGGGTCTAGGTTTGTCCTATTCTTTGAGGGGACATGAGAATAGGTCAAGCACCCAAAGATCCTGATGTGCTCAACATCGAGCCTCCTCAAGAGTCATATTCCCCAATATCATGTGGGGACTCTTGTTCTGCTAGTAAACTGCAGTAGCACTCACCTCTGCCCATAGGTAAAGAGGCAAACTATGATCGTGCAGCATGGATCTTGCTGCACCGGTGATAGTCCGGTTCTTCCTCTCGGCAACCCTGTTCTATTGGGGGTTGTGTGGCACGGTCATCTATCTTTTGATCCCATGTTGGGCATAGAAGTCTATGAACTGAGTGGAGGAATACACTCCTCCGTTATCCGACTGCAAGACCTTGATCCTCTTTCCAGATTGGTTCTCCACAAGCGCTGTGAACTCTTGGAACCTCTTGAAGACCTCACTCTTGGTCTTCATGAAATAGATCCAAGTCTTCCTTGAGTAGACCTCAATGAATGTGAGATAGTACTCACAACCACTCAAGGACTTTCGAGACATGGACCCACACACATCTGTGTGTACTAAATCCAGTATCCCAGCTGACCTGGTGTCACTGCTGGGGAACGAGGCCTTGGTAAACTTACCAAGCGCACACCCTCTACAAACATCCTGATGCTCTGTACTGATTTGTGGCACACTGGTCACAACCTCTCTCAGTCCTCCAAGAGCTCCATGATGTAGATGGGCCATCCTACGATGCCATAGCTCACATGTTTGTCTGCTGCTGTCGTTGCTCACTGCCAATGCATGAAGAGGCTGAAAAAGCAATTTGAACAGTTTCCCATCCCTCACTCCAATCACTTGTCCTGAGGCAAGCGAGGACCTCTTAGGGTGTATGAAGACCTTGGTCCCTCTGAAGGACACCTCAAGACCTCTATCTTGGAGGGTAGAAACTGAAATCAAATTCTTCTTCAGCCCAGGGACATAGAGAATGTCCCTAAGCGATATAGGTGGCATGCCATCTTTCCGAAAGGTAACAATGCCAATCCCAACAACTCTGACCAAGGAGTCATCTTTGAGGGAAATCTCCATCCTGACCTCTGTGTCTTTGAGATCAGTCAAGTGCTCTCTGACTCCAGTCAAATGGCTCGAAGCCCCACTATCAATATACCAGACACTGGGTGTCGTCTCAACTGAAGTGCAACATATGAGGAAAGCACACTCTCTCTGAAACAAAGTCTGAAACTTTGCATCCTCTATTGTAGCTGCGGTTCCACCCTTCTTCTTCTTCCTATTGGGACACTGTCCAGCATAGTGACCCAACTTCTTACAAACAAAGCACTTCACTTTGCTCATATCTCTCTTCTGCCCACCGCTGCTCTCTCCTCCCTGTGGTGGGGCCCCAAACTTGGGACCCTGCCGACCTCCCCAGTCGGCTTTCTTCTTGCCCTTTGTCCAAAGAGCAAGATCCTCATCACCCTGCACTGTCTGCTGTTGTCCTGAAGCCTCTAAGACAAGTCTAGTCTCCTCCTGAATGAAATCATCCCACATCCTCTCCCAAGTGGGCATGACCTCCCTGGCAACAATGCCACGAACGAATGGACCCCATGGTTTGGTAAAGCTCTTTAAGGCTGTCCTCAACATAGAATCTAGGTCCACCACCTCTCCAACGGCTCTAAGCTCGTCTCTGATTTGGGTGTATCGACTCACTCTTGAGCATGCGAATGCCCCTGAGTCGATCATGAAGAACCATCTTTCAGTTCTCGTTAGAGCTATCATAAAGCTTGGATAGAGATGCCCACATCTCAAATGTCCAAGCTTTCCTAGTCAAGTGGGGAATGATGTGATCCCGCACTGCATCACATATCGTCCTCTTTGCCTTGTTGTTCCTCTTCCTGAACTCTGCTAATAAGATGGGAGCAGTAGCAGGGGGAATAGGAACAACTGCCTGAACTATATCCCATAGTTCGAGGTCCTCCAAGACAAAGACAATCATGGCCTTCCAAGGCGACCAGTTGCTAGCTCTAGCTAGCCTATCCTCCACACGCATCTGAGATGCTGACATCACTACCGACTGCACTCAAACTGATGCTACAACTGCAAAGGAACGTTGCCTCACTTCTGTCAAGACAAGTGTGAAAAGAGGCAAACGAACACCGACCTCACTCCTAGCAATATAGGTGTGAAAAGAGGTCGTGAAAAATCAGCCTCACTCCTACCAAGTAGGTGTGAAAAGAGACTCACGAAATGTCTACCAATTGCTCTACAGCTCTCCACAAAAATTCTGCCAACAAGCTGCCACTAAACTTTGTCAATGGCTGTCCACAAAATCTGCCCAAAAGATGTCTAAAACAGTCCACCAAGATGCTGTCCAAAACTCAGCAAAAATCAGCCACCAAGCTTTGATACCATGAAGATTTTTCAGGTCCTATCAAGCTGCCAACTAGGTCTGTCTTTGACCTCAAGTTGGCTCTAAGTTTCAACTGTCAAACAAGGGTTTGTTGTTGTTTTATAACAGAAAACAGTTCAGGAACTTCTTTGCTGATTTGTTACGGTTACATAGGCCATTTAGGTGCTCTAGCATGTAGTTTTTGTCACCAAGATGTTAGCACATGCATACCAAAATATATGTAACACACCTAGAGATCTTTACTGCTGAAAATAATGTAGTTCTAAACTCTAACATACATGAAAATGAACACAGGTATTTTTGGTCAACATGACCCTAGATAAAACCCCCCCGGGGAAAACCAGTTTGGAATATGAGTGTATATATGTGGAGAATAGAAGGTGGAATACAACAAGTACAATAAACAGAAGAACCTGATACAATAGCAGCTTGATCCAAGCTGCAATACAAGCCCAACTGAAGCAAGTGCACCCTAGGATGGTGCACCCTCCATAAATGTTGTCAAGACCACTGAATTTGAGCTCTCTGCCAATTGGAAGCTCTAATGGAGAAACCCTCCCACAGTACTCTGATACTGAGATGTAGCTTCCCACTGAAACAAACCTCACTGCAATCTGAGCTCTGAAAGTCCTCCCTGCTGATGATCCGCCCTCCTCCAAGCAAGAACCACTCCACTAAATAAATGAGGACCTAAGCTTGCTGGTTGCCTCCATGGATGCGCCCAAGCTTTCCTCAACCACAACCTCAAACATCATCCTCATGCTCTCTCTCAAACTCTCCAAGTGAACAAATGAGTGAATGAGCTCCTCCTTGCCCTTTGTGCCCCTCTTGAACCTCAATAAGGAAACCTAAAGATTGGATGGTTGAGATCATCCTATCTCATCTCCAATCTAAGGTTGAGATCATCCCACAATAATCTCACTCAAAAACCCACTTTGGGTTAAGTTCCCTAAGTTCACTTTATGTCTCCTAATTCCCCCACAAAGTGAATTAATAGTCATTTAGGCTAAAATGACCAAATTTCACTTTTGACTTAAATCTCCTAAGTCAAAGTGAAATTAGACATAAAGTGCAAGGCACAAAGTACATAGTACTTCCCACATGTGTTTAGGAGCTCACAAACACATGGGGAACACTTCCCAAGGTACATAATCTCAACAACTTCAACCTGTTGTAGACAAGATCAAGCAGCGATGTACCTCTGACAAGTGAAATGCCTTGTGGAGTAGAGAAAAATATTCTATTGATTTGCCATACAGAGAAAACTACTCAAGCACTCAACAGAAAGCTTGTGCTAATCAAATGTCTCCTATAGAAGTTGATTATTACAGGGCAGAGATTGTAGAGTTGCTAGAAAGAAAGTTAATAGAACTGAGCATAATCTCAATAACCTGTCATGTTCCTAGAAGCACCACTGTCTACCAGCCAGGTATCACGACTATCTATAATAGTGCCTGTAAGAGCAGAGACAAAGAAATACTCTTTCTAAAGTTCATCTGCAATCTCATCAAGCCTAGATTCCTTTGTCTTCTTTTGTGTTGGATGTTCATCAACATCGGTTGTTGATGCATGCTTCCTTCCCTTCCTGACTATCAATCTCCATATGAGACTCTCTAGACCTCCTGAAGGCTACCTCTTCATCAAAAGTAACATCACAACTAACCTGTTGGGTATGTGTTATATTCTTTGCATGTGTGTGTGTGGGTGCGTCAAATATGACAACTGCGTCTGACGATCCCTCGTAGTAGTGCTCTGTTTGTGTTGTGTGCGTTGAGCACTTTCCTAAGGGGGTCCTAGGGGGGGGGGCAAGTATGCCCCCCCCCTGGTTACACGTAGCGTTCAGGGCAGTGCCTCGAAATTTGTTTTTGGCGGTTTTTGCTATTTTTAGCAGATTTTGCTATTTTTAGAGGTTTACTAAAAATAATCTCAGTTTTAGGGATTAGGGTTTTGGTATCTACAGAATACCTAAAAACATTGTATATATTGTATAGTGAATGGTGAAATTCGATATAATGAATATAAGAAAGGTATTAGGTTGAGGGTTTCCGGTATAAAATCTCTGTGTACTATGTGAATGAGCCATTGATTAAATTTTGTTTTGCTTAAGAATCTATATGCATTGCTTTACTTCACAGGTTTAAAACTTACATGTGGTATCAGAGCTCGTTTTTGGCTTCAGAGGGATGCCTTTGTTGTTGAGGGT
>ML803825.1:73050-86850 GCA_009831015.1 Picea engelmannii | reverse complement strand
GGGGGGGGGGGGGCAGGTATGCCCCCCTGGTTACGCGCAGCATTCGGGGCAGTGCCCCGATTTTTTTTTTTGGCGGTTTTTGCTATTTTTAGCAGATTTTGCTATTTTTAGAGGTTTACTAAAAATAATCCTGGTTTTAGGGATTAGGGTTTTGGTATCTACGGAATACCTAAAAACATTGTATATATTGTATAGTGAATGGTGAAATTCGATATAATGAATATAAGAAAGGTTTTCCCAGTTGAGGGTTTCCGATATAAAATCTTTGTGTACTATGTGAATGAGCCATTGATTAAATTTTGTTTTGCTTAAGAATCTATATGCATTGCTTTATTTCACAGGTTTAAAACTTACATAACCTCAATTTGACGTTGTCTCGGAATGTAGATCTTGTAGGCCTTCAAAGTCTCGTTGTATCCCATAAAAGTACCCTTCTTTACAGAAGGTTCTAACTTCGTCCTCTTCTCCTTGGGCACATGGATGTATATTGGACAACCAAAGATCCTCAAATGGCTGACCTCTGGCTTCACTCCTGTGAATGCCTCCTCATGAGTCTTATCTCCCAATATTCAGTGAGGACTCTTGCTTTGAACATAAACTGTTGTGCTAGTTTCCTCTGCCCATAACAACATGGGTAGATTCTGATCATGAATCATTGCCTTGATAGCCTCCACAATGGACCTATTCTTCCTTTCTGCAACACCATTCTGCTGCGGGTTGTAAGAAACTATCAACTCCCTCTTGATCCATGTTTCCTTGAAGAAATCACTGAAGTCAATGGAAGTATACTCTCCTCCATTATCTATCCTTAAAACCCTAATCTTCTTCCCTGTCAAGTTCTTTGTCTGAGCCTTGAACTATTGGAACCTATTGAAGACTCCAACCTTTGTCTTCATGAAGTAGATCCATGTCTTCCAAGAGAAATCATCAACGAATGTCACATAGTACAAGAAGCCACCTAAGGATGATACTGTCATCGGTCTACATACATCTGAATGCACTAGATCCAAGATCCATTTGGATCTACTATCATTGCTTGGATAAGGTCCCTTGGTATTCTTTCCAAGTGTACATCCCTTGCAAACACCCTCATGTTCTACCTGGAGCTCCGAAATACTTGTAACCATTCTTCTTAATACTAGTAAATCCCTGTAATGCAGGTGAGCAAATCTCTAATGCCATAACTCACATAAACTAATATTGCCATGTACCAATGCCTGGGCTGGACGTCCTGATAATCTGTAGAATCCTCCCTCTCAAACACCAATCATTCCTGCTAAGTCTATGCTCGATCCTTTAGGCCATACAAGAACCTGACCATCCACAAATGAAACTTTGTAACCTCTATCCTCCAACGCTGAGACAGAAAGCAGGTTTTTCTTTAATCCTGGTACAAACAATACATCTCTCATGTGTAGAGAATCTCCAGACTCTAGCTGAAACAATGTGGCTCCAACTCCTTTTACTGCATACTTGGCATTGTCTCCAAGTTCCACCTGTAATGATGAGTCCTCCTTTGTTAAACCTCTGAGAGAATCTCAACAACCTGTCATGTGCCTAGAAGCACCACTGTCTACCAAATAGGTATTACGACTATCTATAATAGTGCCTGTAAGAGTAGAGACAAAGAAATACTCTTTCTAAAGTTCATCTGCAATCTCATCAAACTTAGAATCCTTTGTCTTCTTTTGTGTTGGATGTTCATCGACATCGGTTGTTGATGCATGCTTCCTTCCCTTCCTGACTATCAATCTCCATATGAGACTCTCTAGACCTCCTGAAGGCTACCTCTTCACCAAAAGTAACATCACAACTAACCTGTTGGGTATGTGTTATATTCTTTGCATGTGTGTGTGTGGGCGCGTCAAATATGACAACTGCGTCTGACGATCCCTCGTAGTAGTGCTCTGTTTGTGCCGTGTGCACCGGGCGCTTTCCTAAGGGGGTCCTAGAGGGGGGGGGGCCAAGTATGCCCCCCCCTGGTTACACGTAGCGTTCGGGGCAGTGCCTCGAAATTTTAGCACTGAGAAGTTGAGAAGCATAGTGACCAAATGTATGACAATTGTAGCACTTGATCTTTGAAAGATCCTTCTTCTTCTGTTCTTGAACTGGAGCTAATCCTCCCCCTATATTTTTCTTTCCAAACTTTCCTTTTCCTTTTCCTTTTCTTGCATGCACTGCAAGAGCTTGAGTTCCTTCATCCTGGGCTTTCTGCAAGTTGTTCTTGGACAACATTTTGGCCTCCTTTTGGACATAATCAGACCATAACCGATCGAACTTGGGCAACTCCTCTCGCCCACAAATGCTCTGTACAAATGACTCCCATGAAGAAGGAAATCCATTAAGAGTTATTGTAACAAGTTCAACATCATCACTGGTGTCTCCAATGGCTTTGAGTTGATTTCTCAACTCAGAGACTTTCATAATATAAATGGCAACTAAATCTGACTAGGTCATCACAATACAACTAAGCTGATTTCTCAAAGCCAATTTCCTGCTAGTGTTCTTACTCTCGAACAATCCCACCAGGGCATCAAAGATTCCTTTGGCAGTCTTCAACTCAACAATGTGTGGAATCAAATGATCTTTTATGGAATCTATCAAGATCCTCTTAGCCTTTGCTTCATTCTTCTTGTGCTTGGCTTTGTCTTCATCATTCTCTGGTTTGGAGACATTTTGTTTTACATAATTCCGAATCTCATTTTCATCCAAGAGTGTAGAGTATCCTGGTCTTCCAGGATCTGAAATTTGTAGCACCATCCAGTCTGAGACTGGACACCTTCTTGACCTGCCCGGAACAAGAACAAAAAAGGTACAACACTCTTCTAGTGTTGTAGCCAACAATAGATCTGTGACTGTGCAATAGAAAATTTCAACAAAGCTCTGATACCATGTTGAATTTTTAATTTCTATATCTGATAATTATTTCCTTATGATTTCAAATAGAATTTTATGCCACTATTATCATAGAATAATTACACACTGAAAATCTCAACCAAATAACTGCAACGGAAACAACAGAATCATAGAAAGATAGCCATGCATAGTAGACACAATACTTTACCCTGGGAAACCCAACCTTTGGAGAAAACCTAGCAACTTTTCTTAAAAAGAAATCAATCCAAGTTCATCACCATTTACATGAAGAAACCCAGCACAAGATAATTGCACACTTGTATGAGGAAGAACCCTCAAGGATAGCGCACCACAAAAGAACTGCTAAGATACTCCAGAAAATAGCGCACCTTGAAGATAGCGCAACTAGCAACTATGCATTGTAACTGTCAACAGAGAACTGCGCATTGCAACGGGAAACTGAGAACTGTGCATTGTAAATGGCAAAAGTGAACTGCGCACTGCAACAGGAAACTGAGAACTGTGCATTGTAACTAGAAAAAGTGAACTGCACACTTTAGCTGGAAATTGTTAACTATGCAACTGCAATAGACAACTACGGACTGCGCGCTACAACTGTCAACTGGGAACTACGTGTTGTAACTGGTTGGGCGCACTTGATTAGAAGAGTTATATTATGCGACAAGTGAAATGAAAAATCCTTTATTTATACAGTTTGAGTCACCTTCAATTTCCTTGTGGGGCCGACTTCTTCTTTTGTCTTCGATTTCTTCTCTAATGTTTTCCAAGGTTTCTTCAATGGTTTGTCTTATCTTCTTGGGATTTCTTCTTCACTAGAAAAGGTGTCCATGAACCTTGTTGATGTATCATCTCCTCACATGCACATCTAATTAATATAGGGCTCTAATGTCGAGTAGATTCATCGAGAAGCCCCTCATCACAACGGCTCTCTAGAGCCTACATCTTCAACATTAGACTACACTTGTAAACAAGTCAAACTTACCCTATAAAAAATAGATCACTCCATCCTGGAGCAGGCAATGTGAGAGCATCTCGAGTCTTTGTCACTCCTCGTCAGATCAGCATGACTACTAGAGAACGACTACACCTAGGCCATTCACCACTAGCCAAATCAGCATGGCCCCGTGAGTGAATGTATCATTCTCCCTTGGTCAAATCAACATGACCAATATAGGAGAATGTCTGCCCAATGTTGCTAACTAGAGAAACATCAACACCCTGGGCCATTCACCACTAGCCAAATCAGCATGGCCCTGTGAATGAATGTATCATCCTCCCTTGGTCAAATCAGCATGACCAATTTGGGAGAATGTTTGCCCGATGTTGAAACATCAACAGATCCAAGGCTACTGGACCATGAAGCACTACCCTACACTGTGTTATGCACAATTTGGATTACCAGAAATGCCATCTTATTTCAGAACTTGTCTCTCTCTATTTGAGGTTTTTCAAAAGATAAAGTATGTTTATGAAGACATAACGCTCCCTCTCAAGCAGAAGTTAACATCAAATTGCCCACCTATGAAATAGATAAATCTAAAACTTGGGGGTTTATCGATGGACAAGTTAGGGAAAAGTCGACCCATGTGGTGTTGGATGAGTTTTACATGTTGAAGTTCGCATCAAATTCCCAACCTATTGAAATAGATAAATATAAATATTGAAGGTTTATCGATGGAGCAAGTCAAGGAAAACCTAGTCCATGTGGTGCTGGAGGAGTTTTACACATCTTTAACCAATGCTATTTCTCTTTCGAGTTGTGGTTGGGCAAAGACATCAAGAATTTGGCTAAATTACATGCTCTATTAAGCCTACCAAAGATTGCCATCCAAAAAGGAGTTAATAAGATGCAAGTATTTGGGAACTCAAACCTTGTCATAGAATGGGTAAAAGGGGCTTTTTGGTTGCAAAACATCTCTCTAAGATTTCTACTGGATTAGGGTTTAGTAGTTATTAGTCAATTTGAAGCTATGTTGGAGGAAACACCTACCTATGAAGTGTTCCAGTACCTGAAATGCCCAAAAAAGACAAAACAAGTATGAAACACCTCGAAAACATCGTTAGCCGTACCATACGGTGTTTCACGAATTGGAAAGTCCATATGGTGTGGATGAAGGCATTTCCAAGGTGTTTCAACAATTTCTAGCCACATTTCAAGTGCTTTTTTGGATGGTTGTGGGCCCACCCAATTTCCCATGATGGCCATGGGACCCATAGGCAGCCTAAAAACACTTAATGAATGGTTAATGGAAACTTCTAATTAGTTTCAAAACCTACTTAACTTTTAGACTCATTTGAAAGAAAATTAGAGATCTCTAGAAACCTTAATACCTCTCTTTTCCTATAAGAAAGCACTTCATTTCACTCATTCCTCACACTTTCTTCAGCAAGAAGAGCTTCCAAAGGCAGCAGCAAACATTTTTACTTGTGTTTCGGCGGATTGGGAGCAAGCTTTGGTGCATTTCCAGAAAGAAGATGGTGATGCAAGTTGAAGTGGAAGTGCCTCTTCTCCCAATCCACACTCTGGTTCTACTGAACAAGCATCTTGTTCTATATTTGTTGAATTATGATGACAATGAAATGGATATGTAATTGTATTTGTCTTTAGCTCATGTTTTATTTTAGCACATATAGCCTCACATATAAAGGTTGATTTGGA
This sequence comes from Picea engelmannii, assembly GCA_009831015.1. Classification (NCBI taxonomy): domain Eukaryota; kingdom Viridiplantae; phylum Streptophyta; class Pinopsida; order Pinales; family Pinaceae; genus Picea; species Picea engelmannii. The sequence goes on along the minus strand of ML803825.1, from coordinate 81,314 downwards.
TGTATCGCCTCATCTATAAAGGCTACTTTTGGTTTTTGCAATATGTACTCATTGACGGGAGCTAATATAGACATGGGTTTGCTTCTACAATGTCATTTATATGTATCATTCTTATTTTCTTGCAAGATAATGAATTATTCTTAAAAAAACTATATATATATATATATATATATATATATATATATATATTGTATTTTTTACATACTGTTTCCCTGAAATACCCATTTTTGGGGGTCAAGTTTCCAGCCTTTCCTGTTTCGAAAACTAGTACATGTTTCGATATTTTGTGCAACTCAGATTTGACAATATCCAGTTTTCCCATGTGAAAAGGACCTTCAAGAATGCCAATTGCCTGTCAAAACAGGCTGTGCTGGGTCAAGTTGGTCTTCTATAGTTTGAGTAGCACAGAGTGGGTATTAACCCCTCCCTTTGAGCTTCTGTCTGAAGAAATGCTGTTTTATTGTGATGATGCCAGTCTTACATTATGCTGCTGTTGCTGACGAAACTTCTTCGAGAATCCAGTCATGAGGGTTTCTACTTAGCTATGCATATATGGGTGGTATTTAATTTTATTCGAGTACAAAGCCAAGACATCGCTTTTTGGACCCTTCTCTTATGTAATAGGTTAAATGCCATGAAATTTGAGAGACATTTACAGTTCAGCTGGGCCAGGTTTATTTTTGGATGACTTTTGGCTTTTTGATGCAATGCATATGGCATCTACAAAATGTAACTTAGTTGAACATCATCTTGATAATAAAGAGTTACAAGCTTTTCCTATAGAATAAAAGGACAACTAAGTGGACAAAGAATTACCTTAAGTGAAGTGTCATTTCCAGAGACATGTAACTTGTACACAATACCATACTGAAAGATGAAAAAGCGTAGACTTAGTATAGTCTCAAATATCCTTCCTCTCAAGGAACGAATATGTGCCTGCAAAAGAATCATTCCAAATATCATCAACATTACAGTTAGAAAAGCAGAACAGTTTTCTGTTTTCCCTAACGAAGTTTGCCTTCTTTTATAAGAAAAATAGAGATGCCTAGAGTAGTTCCAAATTAACAGAATGGAACAATCCGGCTGCTCATAAAACAGGGTACACAATTCTCACTTTCTATATACTTCAGAAAATGCATGGTACTGAATTAAATAATCAAAATTGACGAAAGTTCTCTTTTCATTTTTGCAGTAGCCAAAATTTACGCAAATAAACAGATTTGCAGTCTAGATTTGCAAACAGTCTTAATTGATGTTTATCAACTCTTAATATCGGAGTTTTTTGTCGCATGGGAATAGGATCAGATCTACTTGCATCTGTATATAGTACACATGCTTCAATGAAATTCATCAGAAAAGGAAGACATTTGGTAATTTTAATGCCAAACTAAACTGTGGCAAGCATAATAAATAAATAACACTTCTTTTGCTTAATGAAAACATGTTTCGTCGCACGAGACTAATGCTCATGGAAAGTGAGCAGGCATAGCAAACATAAAAATGGGTGAGGTGTGAAGAAAATCTGAGGTCCTAACAGGCGGCCAACTAGGTCTGTCTTTGACATGAGATTGGCTCTAAGTTTCAGCTCTCTAACTGTTCTTTGCTGCTGTTTTATAACAGCAAACAGTTCAGGAACTTTTCTGYTGTTTTGTTATGGTTACATTATTACATATGCTTTTAAGGTGCCCTTGCATGTAGTTTTAGTAGCCCATAGGTTAGCACATGCATACCTCAAATATATAACACACCTCTASATCTTTACAACTATTATAATGTTGTTCTAAACTCTAGCATGCATGAAATTAGGACACAAGAGGTTGTTTTGGTCAACACGAATCTGGATAAAACCCCCCTGSGGAAAACCAGTTTGGAATGTAAGTCTATATAAGTGATGTAAGAAATGTGAGATACAGCAAGTACATAAAACAAATGAACCTGATATAAAGGAAGCCCCTCTCAAGCTGCTATACAGGTCCAAGAAGGTGAATGCACCCAAGCATAGTGCGCCCTCCTCACTTGTTGCTCAATCCCACTCTATCCTTGAGCCCTTGTTGCTTAATGCTTTGTAGAAGAAACCCTTGCACACAAATCTGCCCTTGTGTGCTACCTCTCCAACAAAACACTCCAAACAGCAATCTGCCAAGTATAAGACATGCCCACTAGCTGTGCGCCCTCCACCTATAGTGTGCCCTCCTCCAAGCAAGCATGAACACCACAAATAAATGGGAGCCAAAGCCTCCTAGAGCCCTCCGTGGAAGTGTTGATGATTGCAGCTACATGAGACATTCTCCAGGACACAAATCTGAGAGAGAGCCCCTAAGAGGGGTGTGTGGTTCCTATCTGAGACAGAGCTGTAACGTAGAGATGGCCTCCTCCTTATAGAGAGTTGAGAAGAACTCCAGACGATTCACTTGTGTAACGCAGAGAGAAAGGAGATCTACAGAGTTGTGCGTGCCTATGGCTGAGCACAAGGTGAATGTGTGAAATCCCAAAGTGTTGGGTGCATCGTCATGAGACAGAAATGAAGATGATGTATTAGCCTCCTCTGAGCAGAGAGTTGATGAGAAACTCCAGATGACTCTCCTATGCAATGCAGTGGGAAAGAATATATGCTGAGTGGACGTGCCTGTGGACAAGCACAGGTGAACGTGATCCTAGTGGCTGAGCACTAGTGAAGAAGTCACTCTTTTATGTAATGCAGTGAGCCAGAGATATGGACATCCCTATGGATGTGCCCCTAGTGGATGAGCATTAGTGGGTGTATGAGATCCCTTGCTATATTGTTCAAGAATCAGACCTGCCTGTAACCCTAATTGTAATGTAAAGGGTACAGGTCGACCCCACCTTAGATAATTAATCTAGTTAATATTAATTATATTATGAGATAGAGAGGTCGGCCCTGTTGCGCCAATAGACACTTATGTTGATAGGTAAAATCTATTATAAGTAAAGGTAAATTCCCCATTGAGGAATCATATCTTTTTTGTGAGTTTGGAAATTTCAGCAAGTAAATCTACTTGGGAAAAGTGCACACCTCTCTTGGGTGCTAGTCTTCTAAGGTTTGTGAGCACCCTTTTGTGTGATAGGTTTTCTTGGTGGTGAAGGTCTTTCTCTTGAAGAATATAGCAAAGGATTGGTTGGGTTTTCTTCCCTTGTTGAGAAGGGTTTTCCAAGATATTTCTTGTGTACTTTTGCATGGTGTTTCTTCTTGTGATCTTGGTTGCTGCAACATAATTGGTTATGGTTTAAGTAAAATGCTAAAATGGAATGAACTTCATGCTTAAGCCTAGCTTATTGAAAAATCAATAGGAAGGAGGCGCCCTTGTTTCCCTCATCCTCTGCTTCCATTCCCATCTCCATTTCTCTTCTCAAGCTCTCCAAGACAACAAAAGAGTCAATGAGCCTCCTTAGGCCCTATGTGCCCCTCTTGAACCTCCATAAGGAAACCTAAGAGATGGATGGCTAAGATCTCTCCATCCATTTTCTAATCAAAGGTTGAGATCATCCCACAATAATCTCACTCACAAACCTACTTTTGGTTAAGTTCCCTAAGTTCACTTTATGTCCCCTCATTCACCCACTTACTGAATAATTACTCACTTTTGCCTTAAGTGACAAAAATTCAACTTTTTGACTGAAGTGAAGTCAAAGTTGAATTAGACATAAAGTACAAGTTACATAGTCCCAATGTATTTCCCACTTGTGGTTAGAGACTCAAAACCACAAGGGGACCACTTCCCAAGGTACACAAATCTCAACACTCCCTCTTACTGAGGAAAGTGTTTCTCACCGAGCCCATCTTGTCTCTAAAGTAGACATGCTTGCCCCTTGGCAAGGCCTTGGTGAAAATATCTTCAACCTGCTCGTCAGTCGGAATATACTGCAACTGTACTACCCCTCGTTGAATCCAATCTCTAATGAAGTGGTATCTGATCTCTATATGCATCAACCTGTCATGGAAAACTGGATTCTTAGAGAGTTTGATACAACTTTGATTATTGCAATGAATAACAGTCAGAGGCAACTTCTGACCAAATAATCCTACCAAAATCTTACAAAGCCAAATGGCCTCGCAACTGGCCTAACTGGCCGCCATATACTCTGCCTCAACTGAACTCAAAGCAATTGAATTCTGTTTCCGGCTGTAGCAGGAAACAAGTCCTAACCCCAACCTAAAACAACACCCTAAGGTGCTCTTCCTGTCAGTAGCACATCCTGCCCAGTCTGAGTCTATGTAGCCAACCAAACTGAATCCATCCCCTCTGATATAGTCCAGGCCATAATCCACTGACCCTGCAATGTACCTCAAAACATGTTTTTCCCCAATCCAGTGATCAATCCTCGGCTCTACGCTAAGAGTGTTCACGGCAAAACAAATATTTGGTCGAGTGTTGACCAGATACATCAACGATCCGATCAACTGTCTATATACTATAACATCCACCAACTGGGAATCTGACGCGCTAAGCTTCTTCCAGTTGGTGACCATGGGAGTCAACATAGGCCTGAAGTCCTCCATCTGAAACCTACTCAAAATGTCTGCAACATACTTCCCCTGTCCCAGGAAGATGTGACCCTCCTCCTGCCATGCCTCCATGCCCAAAAAATAGTGCATCAACCGATGTCACTCATCTCAAACTCTGATGCAAGTCCCTGCTTGCACTCATCTATGAGATGCTCTGCTCTCATGATGAACAAGTCATCCACATATAAAATGAGAATGAGTGTGTCCTCACCTCTAATGATGTAATAGAGGTTAGGATCAACATCGCTCTTCTCAAATCCCATCTGAAGCAAATGTGTGTCAATGCACGAATACCAAGCTCTAGGAGCTTGGTTCATACCATACAGTGCCTTTCTCAAAAGGCACACGTGAGACTCTCTCTCTCACCTCGAACCCCTGTGGTTGCTCAATGTACACCTCCTCCTCAATAAAGCCATTGAGAAATGTAATCTTTACATCCATCTGATGTATCCTCCAACCCATCTTCGCCGCTATGGCAATAATACTCCTAATGGAGGTGTATCTCACAACTGGTGCGAATGTCTCATCATAATCAACTCCCTCTACCTAAGAGAATCCACGTTCCACAAACCGAGCCTTGTGTTTCTCTATGCTGCCATCTGCAGCATACTTGGTCTTGTACAACCATATCGAAGTCACAACAGACTTCCCCTCTGGCCTCGGAACCACCTCCCAAACATCATTGCGCATAATGGAGTCATACTCCTCTAGCATGGCCTCTCACCAAACCTGCTGGTCAACTGCCTGGGCAAATGTGTGTGGCTCTGCATCTGTGATGTTGGTCACCATCGCCAAGTAGGACCCAAGCCTCTCTAGTTCTTTTCTCTCTCTGAACTGTCTCTTGGGCTCTCCTACGTTCTCCTTAGCGTCCTTCAGGCTCTCCTAAAACCATCTCGTTTTCCTCTTCCCCGGAGTAGTCAAAGGAGAAGTAAGATCTCCTCACCCAAGAGTATCTGTCTCAGACCTAATCCCTGCACTCTAAGATCCTGAAGCCTCTACACCCTCTGCTTAAACCCCCTGTGACTATGAACATGAAGTTGTGCAAGGTGACCCTGTCACCCCTGAAACTGGTGTACCAGACACCTGAGGTTGTGCTCCCTCTGAAACATCAATCTATGCCTCTACAACATCCTCAATATTGACTCTCGACTTGAGAGACCTCCAGAAAGATCCACTCCGCTGTGATGGAATGTAAATCTGGTAGGCCTTTGAGACCTCTGAGTATCCAACTAGAATCCCCTACTGGATTCTGGGGTCTAGCTTTGTCCTCCTCTCTAAGGGGACATGAGAATAAGTCAAGCAACCAAAAATCTTGATGTGCTCAAGATCGGGCCTCCTACCAATGAAGGCCTCCTCAAGAGTCTTCTTCCCCAAAATCCTATGGGGACTCCCGTTCTACAGATAAACTATAGCAGCACTCGCTTCAACCGAAAGGTATAGAGGCAAACTCTGATCATGCAACATAGATCTCACTGCACCTGTAATCGCCATGTTCTTCCTCTCGGCAATCCCGTTTTGCTGGGGGTTGTAAGGCACGATCATCTGTCTTCTGATCCATGCACGAGTACAGAAGTCTACAAACTCCCTGGAGGAATATCCACCTCCATTGTCTGACTGCAAGACCTTGATCCTCTTTCCTGTTTGGTTCTCCACAAGAGCTTTGAACTCTTGAAACCTCTTGAAGACCTCACTCTTGGCCTTCAGGAAATAGATCCAGGTCTTCCTGGAGTGGTCATCTATGAATGTGAGATAGTACTCACAACCACTCAAGGACGCACAAGACATGGGCCCACACACATGTGTGTGTACTAAATCCAGTACCCCAGCTGACCTGCTATCACTACAGGGAAAAGAAGCCTTGGTAAACTTACCAAGCGCACACCCTCTACACACATCCTGATGCTCTAAACTGAACTGTTGAACTCCTGTCACAACCTCTCCCAGTCCTTTAAGAGCCCCATGATGAAGGTGTGCCATCCTCTGATGCCACAAATCACACAATTGACTGTTGTTGTCGCTACTCGCTGCCAAAGCATGCAAGGGCTGAAAAATAAATCTGTATAGTTGTGCATCCCTCTCTCCAATCACCTTCCCTGAGGTGAGACGAGACCCCTTAGGGTGTATGAGGACTTTTGTCCCTCTGAAGGGCACCTCAAGACCCCTATCCTGCAGGGTGGAAGATGATATCAGATTCTTCTTCAACCCAAGGACGTAGAGAACATCCCTGAACGAAAGAGGTGGCATACTCTCCCTCTGAAAAGTAACTGTGCCACGTCCAACAACTCTGACGATGGTGTCATCATCAAGAGAAATCTCCATCCTAACCTTTGTATCTTTGAGGCCAGTAAAATGCTCTCTAACACTTGTCATGTGGCTCGAAGTTTCGTTGTCTATGTACCAAATGCTATGTGTCATCTCAACTAAACTACAACAAATGAGGAAGGAACACTCCCTCTCAAACTATGCCCGAAACTTTGCCTCATCCGTTGTAGTTGTTGTGCCACCCCGCTTCTTCTACCTGTTGGGACACTGTCTAGCATAGTGCCCCATCCTCTTACAAGCAAAGCACTTCACTTTGCTCATATCCCTCTTCTATCCACTGCCACTCTCTCCCTGTGGCTTGGCCCCCCTCTTGGGACCCTGTCGTGCACCCATGCCAACCTTCTTCTTTCCCTTTGTCCAAAGAGCAAGATCCTCATCACCCTCAGATATTTGTTGTTGTCCTGAAGACCCCGAGCTACATCTCAACTCCTCCTGTACGAAATCATCCCAAAGTCTCTCCCAAGTAGGCATGACCTCTCAGGAAACAATGCCTCGTACAAATGAACCTCAAGGTTTGGTAAAGTTGTTTAAAGTTGTCCTCACCATGAAGTTCGGATCCACAATCTCTCTGAACGCTGCTAACTCATCTCTCATCTGAGTGAATCTGCCAAGGTATGAAGTGACCGACTTAGTCTTGAGCATCTGAATGCTCTTGAGTTTGTCCTGCAGAACCATCTTTCGGTTTTGGTTGGGACTCTAGTAAAGCTTGCACAAGAATGCCCATATCTCAAATGCATAGTCTTTACCAGTCAAGTGGGGTATAATGTGATCCCTCACTGCATCACAAATAGTTTGTTTCGCCTTGGTGTTTTTCTCCCTGAAATTTGCATCCAACAATGTTGATGGAGCAGGTGCAGGAGGAATCACCAAGGAAGCCTGAACTATATCCCATAGTTCAAGGTCCTCCAAGACACAAATGATCCTGGTCTTCCAAGGGGACCAGTTGCTAGCTCCGACTAGCCTATCCCTTGCCCGCATCTGGGATACTGACATATCTTCCCACTGAACTCACACTGATGCTACAACTGCAAATGAGCAGTGCCTCACTCCTGTCAACACAGGTGTGAAAAGAGGCAGTCAAACTACAACCTCACTCCTGAGAAAATAGGTGTGAAAAGAGGTTGTACAAAATCAGCCTCACTCCTAGCAATATAGGTGTGAAAAGAGGTTGTCCAACACCACCTCACTCCTATCCAAATAGGTGTGAAAAGAGATTGAAACTAGGTCCAACAACATTCCTACAATTTTCCTACAAATCACTGCCAACAAGCTGCTATAAATCACTGTCAACAAGCTGTCAAGAAATCTGCCCACTAGCTGTCAAGAACTGTCCACAAGATGCTGTCCAAAATCGGCAAGACTTGGCCACCAAGGCTCTGATACCATGAAGTCCATCAGAGGTCCTAACAGGCTGCCA